>JALPQI010024092.1:0-18228 GCA_025490895.1 Thaumatotibia leucotreta | reverse complement strand
GAGTACAGTACATGTTTATTTTGAGACATCTGTGCAACTAAATTCGAAAGCACGCCACTTTAATAGGTAGACTTACTTACTTTATTAGTCTGATTTGAAGTGCTTGGAATTAAAGTAAAAAATGTCGTGAATTATTTTTAAATATACTCGTCGTCAAATTGATAACGAAATTTATTACGAGTATTGCATGCTTTCCAATTACATACTTTATTACCTAAAAATTACATTATAGATGATATTCAGATAACATTAATAATGGTCTATTTTACTACTCTATTTAGAGAATGAACCGAAGATTTTTTTGACTTAACATTCCAACAGAATACTGCGCACTGCCATAAAGAAAACAGAATTAATTTAACTGCCGCTCCGTAATAAAACACGTAACAAACATTCATTCAAACAATTTATTCACATCCGATACCCCAATAAATTCTATCAAAAACAAACTCATCTGCAAAACTGTCGTAACTAGGCACAAAAGAATCGTAAATAAGAGAGAATTGGGGCAAAAAGGACTAAGTGAATGCATCCAGTAATGAGAGGCGGAATTAGGACTCGGGTGGCTTCGGGAGCGTTCGGGTGTCGTCGTAAATTGTCGCCGCAGTTTCGAATGGAATTGTTCTGCCATTCGCAAATATTCACTAACCGCTGTCCTAGACCGCCCAGTTTTGGAGTATTTCTCAAAAACTTGGGATTTTCCATTGTTATATGACATCTTATATAATTTATGTACATAATAATATAGCCTCTGACATGCTCCATACAACTGCAGCTACATGTCATCACTTTTATTTTACATAGCAATAGAGTCTATCGCAAAACTCTAAATACGTGAGTGGATAGTACGATAGTAGTGTTACAACTTAAAAATCACGAATCAATTTTTGGTGACCAAAATGCCAAAACTAAGTACTCGTAGTTAGTTATTTTGAAGTATTTTTAGCAATCAAAAGTGAAATCAATAAAATTTTATTGGTTTCAAAAAAATATATTTCTCAAATAGTTTCTACATTAGGATCACGTTTTTGGTACCTATTGATAAAAATTGGTAGTCCGATAGGGTACATATCCGGTACACGATACAGAGCAAGATCCAACACATTTCCCAAAATGTCCCAGAATGTTTATAAATATGGTACTTTCCTTCGACCAGAGTTTTATTTATATATTTTTGGTAGCAAGAGAGGAAAGTTTGTTACAATATTTTTTACCAGCTTACCAATTTTTATCGGTATCGACGATCTAAATAATCCAAATGTACAAACTTTTTTCAGAAATCCTAAAAAAAATGAAAAAAGTTTATTAAAGCAAAATAGATACATTACATAATAAAAAAAATTGACATTGGTTCCCGAACTAGGCCGAGCCTGTATCTCGGAAACCATAGAGAGTCGATGAAAACTACTCGTAATGTTCATGTTACACTTTTATCGGCACATAAGTCTATGGTTCGTTTAAGTATTTTTAAGATTACTAAGGTCAGTTTATACTGGGAATGGTTTCACACTAGAGAGAATGTCTCTTGCGAATAGAGAGGCTGTAGAGACTACGAGTTTGGAGGTTCTGTAGTTGGCGAACTTTTGCAGCGATATAATTAAATGAGAAAACGTGCGAGGTTTTGCATGTTGGAGGAAGCGAATGGAGTAAATATAGTAGAGTAATATGATTATCTAGACTAGTGGTTCTACAAAGTGTGATGCTTGAAAACAGGTGTAGCTTGGTGGCTTAAATAATTTTATACTGTGAAATTCATTTTAGCTGGTTTAGTTAAAAAACCTATTAGTTTTTTTTTTTTTAATAATAAGATAATCTTACACGGATCGATCTAGTCGTCGCTTATCAATAAAACTTGCGTCGTATTTTAAATAACGATATACGTACAGGCTAATTTTGTAGTTGTAGTCCAAAATAGTAAAGACAGGGGATCAACAAAAAACCATATTAAACTGTCGATTTCTCAAAATTTTCCGAGGTTTCCTAGGAAAATGAGTAAGATGTCCCAAGATATTTAAAAAAAAAAAAAAGCTGTTTATTCAGGAACTTAGAACAAACCAGGACTGTTAACGAAGAAAATAACAATTTAGTAGTTGGTCATAAGAAAAAATATCACCCAATAGCGCAAAAATGTTGAAAGGAACCCTAAAACCAAAGGAGACAAAAAGGACTAGGAGGGTCGATTCATTGCTTTGATTGCCTCGAGGATTTGATCGCGATTGATTTGTGCACTGAATAGCGGTTTAATGATATGGCCAAAGTCGAATAGGAAGAAAAACTAAAATAGGGTAAGACGATATACAGGATAACGCAAAAAAGTTATTGTCCTTTTATAACCGACTTCAAAAGAGGAGGTTCCTCAATTCGCCTTTTTTTTATGTACTTATCATCATCATCATCATCATCATCAGCCTATGTTAGTCCACTGCTGGACGTAGGCCTCTCCTATTAACTATTCGTATAGACGCATTAGGAGGTAAATACCCATAATCGTCACGCTCTGGGCAAGCGGATTGACGATCGCAGTAATGTGTCCACTATGATGACGCTGGCTGCCCATCATCAATCTTGTAGAATGGTCAGTGACACTTCAATTCGACTCTTACGACACCCGCAGGAGGAGTTGGAGTGGTGACAAATGTATTCTTACTGCCGTCACCACACGGCAATGTATGTACCTACTTATAATATTCTATATCTCTGAGAATCATGAACCGAGTTTCATTTTTAGGGTTCCGTAGCCAAAAAGGCAAAAACGGAACCCTTATAGATTCGTCATGTCCGTCTGTCCGTCTGTCCGTCTGTCACAGCCGATTTACTCGGAAACTATAAATGCTACAGTAACGAAATTTGGTAAGGATATGTGTTGTATGAACCGCTACAGGATTATGATACTAAATTGTAAAAAAAACCATTGGGGTGGGGGCCCTCCATACATGTAACTGAGGGATAGAATTTTTTTTGAGTTGTACATAAGCGTGTGGGGTATTAATAGAAAGGTCTTTGAAAATGATATGAAGGTTTATACATGAAATTTTTATTTAACCAAATCGTTTTCGAGATATCAGCTCTCAAAGTCTGAAAAATGTGTCCCCCCCCCCTCTACTTTTTAAACTACGCATCATAAAATTCTGAAAAAAATATATGTTATGCACATTAATAAACTCTATCAATGATTTTTGGTTTGATTAAATTATCTCCTATAGTTTTTGAGGTAGGTTGATTTAACTGTATTTTTTTAATAATAAATTGATAATGGTACGGAACCCTGTGCACGCGAGTCCGACTCGCACTTGGCCGGTTTTTTTTTATTCGAAAGGGTATAACCCCGAGATAATGCTGTTGCCACCAAATCGGGGTCTGATGATAGGAGCTTGGAGAAATCGGTAGAAGTCAGTTTTATAATTTTTAATTTTGGTTAACATTTCATCATTTTGTCGTACCCCCACTTTCGCTATCAATTACGAATATAAAGATTGGTAAAAGAAAACAGACGATCTTAAAGACCTCCTAGCCTTAGCAGCACTTTCTCTTGCGGAAATTAAATTATCATTCCTTAATTATTTCAAAAACAATACCCCTGTAAACAATGTTTCGAAAACATTAAGATTTCGTCTGTTTTCGCAAACGGAAAGCAATATTCAAAACAATTCGATGAATATTCAACCTGAAAGGGTAAAGTGATACAATGAGCACGTTATTAATTATGTTTCTTGATTGTTCTATCAATTGTTAATGTTGAGCGCGCATTTTGTGGAGATTTTAATGGAATTTTACATTAACCGTGTTGTTTTTGTACAGAACCAATCGTCATGATTTTAAATCATACCTACTCGTATGATTTAAAATCATGACGATTGGGACATAATGGTTATTTTTTTCTTTCTTACTGTTGCAGATACAATAAAATTAACAGATGTTAAGTACTACATAAATTCAGTGGGTAGGTTTACCAAAAATACAATAAGTACAATTTTATTTACGTATTTAACAATTACCAATTGTCTATTAGTTTACCGGTAGACTAATGTGCTCTCTTGGGTGAACTCTTACGTTACCATAAGGGTAACGTAAGAGTTGTTAACACTGAGCTCTTAAGAAAAAATAAATAGTGTTTTGTAGGAAACAGTATAGTTTAAATGCTAATATATGTACCATCAACTAATATACAAGCAAATACTATTACAAACGATGCACGACAAATCTACAATATTACAGTTCTCAAAATATATTAAGAATGTTGATCCTTATGGCTCTGAGATAAGTTATAAAATCTATACATATTATTACACAAGTACATACGAGCAGTATTATGTTACAGTAGCTTAAATGACAGCGCTCAGGAAAAAACAGGATGATCTGAATAGGCCGTTGAACTCGCGCAGCGCAGTCGGCATCCTTTCATCTCTTATATTTAAATCAGGCTGTTCCGCCAAATCCTAGCCTGACCCATTTCCGCTGGGGCCCGTAATGCTATACACTTCCGGTGAGGTCCCGCCGCTTTTCCAGCGGATTTGTATGGATTTAGAAAAAATCTGATGTTGGCAGAACTGGTGATTCCAGAAATTATTGTGCGTACCTATAGACAAAAGTGTTTTAGCATTTAGCTGATGAGGTATTTCATTTTCAACTTTATACAGGAGGATTATTTTTATTTAAAATCACCTAAAGGTTAATTATTAAGCCCTGATAGATGTAGATTTTTGTAATAACTCGCCCAAAAAAAATTTAAAACCTGAGGGATAATGTTAACTTTTTGTGATATTATCTTATATGATATCAGCGAAGAAACAAAAAGCAAAAACATAATCTAAGATCGTTAAATTAAATGCTCAATCTCGCATATTTTCAGTCACTACGCGACATGTTTCGTAAAGCCTAAGTCTTCATTATCAAGTTTTAACCTTTTAAAGGCCAAGAATCTAAAAAATTCTGAATTCATGTCTCAACGCCATTCTACAATACAAAAAAATCTGTACCAGAATCAATCCAAAAAGATGTGATATAGGTTGTTTTTGAGATCGATGCCTTATAAAGGGATAAAGCCGTCATTACTAATAATCTGTCCTATCACTGTAAATAGATTCCATACTTCATTTCGCGATTCTGAATCTAATCGCCCAAAGTCAAACCCAACGCCCAACAACAATTCTTCCACCCGCATCCGCTGCCTTCAACTCAAAAAAATAATCATAACACTTTGCATAACCGTCCCTCAACGTATCCGAAGCGTGCATTTTTCACAAAAACGGGCTGTAAGTAGGTTAAGTGAAATCTGGTCGCAAAGTCTTTTGAGTGCTTCGGTGTAAGCCTCCGTTTCCTTTGTGGTTTTAAACGTTGAGATACTGACCCAGATGTGTCTAAATCGAGTGGAATCCAGTCTTCGCTTTTGAAAGCATTTTCGCGTTTCACATATCCAAGGTTCTATGGGAAATAAAATGCCAATATTTGAAGTAATCAGTCGGTATTCAAATAGTAGTACTGGAATTGTATCTGAATTAAAGTTGATGGTGTCTTCGAATGCATTTATTTTATATATTTTCTCTTTTTTATTTATACCGCCCTAATCGTCTCCATACTCGTCTTTATAAGTGTAACAAATATTAAATTATTCTATCCCAATGTTAATCATTTTCTGTCATCGGATTTATGGTTAGTGTATCTGCGGTCAGTTCTTCAAGAAGTTGTGAGTAGTACAATTTCAACATGAAAATTTGTGTTATAGATATTCATCTTCTTGACTTTCATCGATTTCATTTGTTTTGCATGCTTATAATTTCTCTTCTCTGCGACTTTACCAACAACAATAATATAGCAGAGCAAGGACGCCTACACCTACAACGCAGTAATTTCATTCAGAGACTAAAACAAACCACACCCGCTCGACCCTTCGTTAGATGAGCTATTTCATGAATAAACATAATAAGATGGCGGAAACAGCTGATTTACTACCCCCGGTTGGTGCAAGCATTATCTCTGTAGAGTGTAGAAATGCTAGCTTTGTAAATTACAAATGTTATTTACTTTTTCGCCTTTAGAACGCGGATATATAAAAAAGATACTTCGCTAGTCATTCAGAATTAAAATTTGTCTTATTCTTTTGCATCTTAAATTTTTTTAGGTCATTTTATTGATCTTTCATACCAAATTAAAACTTTATATGAAAAGATACTTTACAGGCGTAACAAATAACAGATAATAAATAATTTACATTGAAGGGTCCACGGGAAAAAAATGTCCAGTGCTTAAAAAAATCATGGCAAATTCACACATTATTCTGTTAAAACTAAGGTGGTTTTTCCTTCTGTAATTTGAATTGGCTAGACATGTTCTTTCCGTGGACCCTTCAAATATTCTGAACCTTAGCAAAAAGTTCAATGGATCACTTGAAGCAAAACTATTAAATACAGAGGGCCTAGGAGGTTGAAATATTGGCCGAAAGAATAAAAAAATGAGTTGCCAATGATGTGCATTCTTCAAAAACACAAAGCGACATCACTATAGCCGTGACTGTAAGCCATAAATGTATAAATTAGCATAAGTTCAGTACTAATCTGGATTAAAATTTTTGATAATATTTTTTTATTTGTATCCAAGCTCATGTTTTGGCAATAAAGTTATTTGAATTCGAATTTGTGATGCTAAGTCATATAAAGACATGCCAGAACTGTCGTCAGGCTTAAACGCAGTAACCTCTATTACTTGAGCCGTGATTTGCATTACCGCGTTAACTCCCGGCGGGCCACATCTCTAATTGAATCAGAGCCTATCAAGTATTCATGTATATGATAATCCGGCTACAACCGTAGGATTCATAGCTTTGGGATCTGTTATTATTATTGATTGTTATTACTATCGTGTTCATTGGTAATAAAAAAATATTTAATTACTTCGTTTATTAATGGTATAGTTCCATTACAGATTTCAGTTTTTATCTAAGCATTTGACTCCCTATGACTGTAAGGAATACAATTAAAGTTTATAGGTACAACATTATATTAATAGTATTCAATATGGGCAATGGTTGTAAATATCTATTGTTTTCACTAATAATAAGCAATAAGATAATTATTACTCATGATTTTGTACCACAGAAAAATTATTCAAGGCACCAGAACTTTACTTCTTACTTTTATTTAATAACGCGCCAACATTTTTATGAAGTAGCTTATAAGGCTACAAAATACAGGATATTACTACCGGCGTTCATAAAACACACAAAGTAATACGTCAAATATGCTACGACGGATAACGCGGCCCCTCATCAAAAATCCTAATTTTAATATCTTCCTCAAAACAAATATGGGGCCAAGTATCGTACCCTGAGCGACTTCAACAATTCCCCACGAAAAAAGTGAATTTCATCAAAGCGACGACACCATACACTTCTAAATTCGTTATCCACCAATTTCTTCGTCATAAAACGTAATCTTGTTAAAGAAACTTATTTCATAAAGTCGAGGGAAACTGGGGTAAAAATTAAAAGAAATTCGGGGGAAAGAAATTCTTATTAATGCTCGTTGTAGGAGGCCCATTGTAATGGCTCTGTAGGTTTAACCATTACTTTTGTCTGTGGACTTTCGCGTCATTAAAAAGTTTTTCCGTCAGTCGGATAAAGTTAATCTTGTTAGGATCGAATCTACCTACGGTAATGATTTGCTTTATTGTTCTTTGTATTACGAGTATATCCACACGTACTGCCGTATTGACGAATGCAGGGAATTTTAAAAATCATGTAAATACATACACATCATTATTGATGTAGTACTAACAGCAATACTCGTCTAACAAATGGTGGACCTTAAAAGTCTGTAGATTTAACTTTTTAATTGTGAGTACGAAATTCATAGATGCGAAGGTTAGGTACTATTAAAAAGTAATTTAGGGAAAATATTGTCTCTGAGAATGGAAAAATCTAATAAGTTTCAAATATTAAGTAAAAATTGAATTTCATGTTATCCTTATTGATCTCATTTCTCTCTATATGTATAAATGAATATAAAAATATAGAAACAATGTTATTTTTTACATATGATTTACATACACTAAACCATATCGTATTAAACAATCGTTATCCAATTTGAGAGAAGA
The DNA here is from genome assembly GCA_025490895.1 of Thaumatotibia leucotreta. Lineage (NCBI taxonomy): Eukaryota > Metazoa > Arthropoda > Insecta > Lepidoptera > Tortricidae > Thaumatotibia > Thaumatotibia leucotreta. The sequence continues at coordinate 10,140 of JALPQI010024092.1, read as the reverse complement.
ATTCGGGACCCCTGCCTACAAATTAAATTATTTGAAGACGGCAGTATAATCTAATAGCATGCCTCGTGAAGTTGTTTAGGAAAATTAAAAAAAATATGGCGTTCGTCTGCAGTCAACGCAATTCCCGTCTTAATTTGTTACGAACGAATCGAGTTGGTAAAAAAACATTTTTTATTACTTAAAAACTCAATTTACGGACCGAGGTCTCTATTTGCGCGGTGGTAAAATTTTATCTTCATCTGCTTGAACAGTTAAAACTGCCCTTTTTATGTAAAATGTTTTAATTTTGACCTACATTCTTTATTTAAACGTCATAAAGATTTTATTTTTTCATTTTGTCCTAATACGACTTTCCCGAAAATGTTAACAATCATTTGTAGATCAGACGACGCAAATGATTGAGGTATCAATAATGATACAATTGATACTAACGATACTTTTTCAAACAAATCTAGATCTATTGCAATTAAAGCAAACTCATAAACCACAGAGCGTTTTCGCCCAACAGATCAAAGCGCGGATCTCAAAGAGTCTGAAGCTCGATATATAGCCGTTTGATTACATACAAGTCTGACCACTGAGGGAGGTTTTGATTGGCTCGGAGAAACCCAAAGTGTTGCGTTTGCTGTGGCAATGACCTGTGCAGTCAAGTATTTGCAATTCGACTTTAAAGTGTACTATTAAAACTTTACTATTTAATAGTAAAAAAAAAACCAAACCGACAAATATGTATGAAAATTCAAAGTCTAAATACCTACTGATAAAGTATAAACACATATTTTGTAATGTGATCGCTTGTATATTACTGTACTGAGACAAAACATACTACTTTGTAACAACAATAAAAGTTTTGGCACATTATTTTTATTTGAATACGTAGTTAAACGTATGGACGTAGTTATACAAAAGAGAATCAACCCACATGAATCTTTCATTCTAAAACTAAAATTAAAACAAACAAGTCTAACATTTTTCAAATTCATTTGGATTGGTTCCTTTTGCGTTTTGACTCGGACGTCCAATTGTATACAAATAGTGACCGCGACAGGAAATCAAGCACATTTTACAATATTTAACCGAAGTTATAATAATCTTTAAGCAGGACATTTTGCGATAGTAAGATTAGATGTACTATGCTAAAATTTCCTACAAATCGTGCCATAGCGCCATAGAATCTATTCCTCCTAATCCTCTTCCGTCCAGTGTTTTCGTGCGAAGCCGACTGTTTACTCAGGCCAGGATATTGCCGCCCTCAGGCTGCCGATACGTAATTAACCGTGAAATTTATTTGTTTGAATGTCTATAGATATACTCAAGCTTGAATAAAAGTGACTGATGCGCGTAATAGAAATTTGGAAGAATTGAAAGTCAAACAGCGGAATACAAAAAGTGCAGATTGCTGAGAAAAGGGAAAAAAATATTTCGGCATGAGCAATTAATGATTAAAATGTGAGGATAATAAAAAAAATTAAAACACATTTTGAAACTTCAATGATAGATCGCATACAGAATGAAATAAAATAAAAACCATAACGTGTTATGAATAAAAGTGGAGATTTCAGAAATCCCATGACCATAATATTTGATAAAAGAACCAAAGAAGATAATAGTGAAATTAAACGGGTTTTGACCGTCTTTTGTAATCATTTCAACAAAGCATTGATATCAATAGCCAAAATCCTTGCATAGAAGCACCTTGGCCAATATTTTAATAATCCCATCTTCATACAAATTGAATTTACAGAGAAGAACGTAGGATACAAGGGTCTCGCAAATATCCCGAAGGATAATAACCCAGGAGCGGACAAACAAACATACGGACCCAATTAAATGGCCTATGTATGCTTAGGACCCTTTTGATACGACCTTTCTATTTGCTAAGATGTAATTTTATTGAAGTAGGTATTTTGTGTAGGGTATGTAAATTCTGTTACGCCCATCGCTGGTTGGAGATACATTAATGCTTTGAATTCAGTTGAGTTTAAGTTTCCGAGGTCGTAAAGAGTACTCATCAAGTCATCAATCACGACGGTTGAAGACATGCATATATCATTTCCTGGGGATATAGGCATCTCCTTCATGTTAAATTTAAAGAGAGCCATTACTGTTTTATAGATACATTTAACTACGTGTATCACCATGCCTATATTAGTGTTTTTATTAAACCTATTTAAATAAATAAAGTTTTATTCTTTTGTAATAGGAGTTTCATACGATTTTTGATCACAAGTTGTAACTTTAAAAATTACCTTTGAAGCAATAATCATATTTTAAGTAAAGGTCCCCAACTCTTCCATTGTTGTTATAAGAGTCGACTATGGGATTGTACTGTCACTGTCCACACATTAAATTTATTGAAGATTGATGATAGGTAGCAGCATCTTCATAGTGGACACACAAACTGCGATCGCCGATTCGCTTGCCCAGCAAGGCGATCATTGGCATTACCTCCTAATGCGTTCATACACATAGGAGAGGCCTACGTCCAGTAGCGAACTGAAATAAGCTGATGATGTGTGTCATGTGAAAGAAAGAACAACAATTAAAGAAAGTATTTATTGGGCAGGCTAAATTGCACGTAGATGGCCGATGGGGTTAAAAGGTAATCGAGTGGAGGCTGTGGTTTGGCAAAAGGTAAATAAACATTATTTATTACGATTTTGCCTAAAAAAAGTATTCACCTAGGCATGGGGTTGCCAGACATACAGTAATATAAATTGTACTGTATTTTACTTCTGTGGGTATTTTTCTCTCTGGCAATAAACTTTGTCGGCTTTTTCTTTTTTTAATAGTATTTTAATATACCCGACCTCAAAGGTTTATTACTCATAATATGTGTAGTAAAAAATCTGCAAACACGTTCACCTCACAAAAAGCGGGGTTTCCAGCACCCAACCTGCAGGTACGCATATTAAATTTAAACGGAAAAAGCGAAGTTCAAATTGCGAATGCCATACACTAATCTGCAAAGTGTCTCCCCCAAGGGAGTGTGCTGGGCCCTCATTTACTTCATATTTGTACGTACAGATATTCTGCTTCTGAGGGTCGTTCCTACAGCTAATTAGATTTTTAAATTCGTGCATTCAATAGGTTTATTACCTTGTATGAAGCTTCGTAATTTCATTTCATGTTAAATATTCGTTTTTGCGATACGGCCTTATTTAAAAGAATAATTACAGTTTATATTTACAGTGCAAATATGAAATGATGGTATTTAATTAATTCTTTTGAGACCAGACAAACAAACTTGCTTTTAATAATGGTTTGAACAATGTAAAAAGGGCAAAGCGCTTGTTTGCCGTGCCCATCGGTCGAGAAGCGATCAGCTCTCAAAGCAAACACGCAATGGGGTATTCTATCAACCGCTTACCGAGTGATCTGAACGTTCAGACGATCCATTATTTATAGAGGCACAATTTTGGAATTGTAGCGTTTGCTTGGGGGCTTGTAATACAAACAATTTTGAAAATATGTCTTAGCTATTGATTAATTATGTTGTGATCTTATTTTTGGTTTATAGTTATAAAACCTATCTTGATTTAAGCTCACAGTTCGCTATAACTTCAACTAAATGTTTGATTTGCGGTAACAGGTAAATATCTTCATTTTACTTAATCTCAAATTGAAATCAACATTTTTTATATCAAGCACCTACGCATTCAAATATTGATGTTATAAATAGTGTGCAGGCGATGAAGTTAATAACAAAATATTCAAAAGTATTGGGCAAGGTGCTGCTTACAAGGCGAGATATTTTATTGTGCTTCATGAGCTTATTCCGCCATCCCCATTTTACCATCGAAATTCTAGACGCACGGCCGGTTTCCACACTTACTTGGTAGATATTCCATTTGTTCGTACAAAGCGCTTTGCGTCTTCTTTCCTTATGCGTACTGCCAAGGAGTGGAATTCCCTGCCAGCGTCTATTATTTCCGAGATCATTTAACCCGTCAACCTTCAAGTCAAGGGTGAATAGGCACCTTCTGGGCAAACTCACTCCATAGTAGGCCACGTCTCTGCCCTTGGCTAGTCTGTGGCCATGAGTAAGCTTATTTCAAATATAAAAAAAGATCATTTATTGTAAACATTTTTTTTGTCTTGGTTAGCCTTTCGCACGCTTAGGAGAAGATGGCGTACTTACCGCGAACTTCGAAGTTTGTAAATTTCGATCATTTGTCTCTGTCACTCCAATGAAGGCGCCATCAGCGTGACAAGATGAAGCTCGAAATATTCGATTTTCGAAGTTTATGGTAGGCCTTCAGATCAGTTCTATCATAATTTGCCTTTATGAAAACGTTATCCTCATTTTTTATTGCATTGCTTGATACTAGGTTACTAGGTACTAAAGGTTATGACAATTATTCGCAACGATGACATGTCTTTAACTGTGGCCTCCTCGATCGAGCATAGTATTTGAGGATCTCAAAGTCAAAGTTATATTAGTTCTATCGAGCATTCGATTATGTAAGTTAGCGAAATACAAGGTCCGGACTCTGCGGAATCGTTTGCACTCGCTACACGTATTTGCGAATAAATATTTGGAGCTTATCTACTCGTACTGTAGATCGTTTTTAATTAATAAAATCAATATTGTGTCTGGTATTGGCTTCATAAAAGTATAATTTCAAGAGGCTTCATCAATTCTGGGTTTAATGTAAAAAATGTCAAAATCGAGGATTACGTTATAAATATTTCAATACATGTTTTTTTCTTCAAAATGTAAAGTAAAATAGGAAATGACTTCCACTAAATTCCATGACACTTACTATATATTTTTTAAAACATGTTGCAGATATAAGTAAGAATGTGTATACATATACTAATGTCCTTGACTCTACTTAATACATTACATAGTTGTTTATAATAAATAATACAAAATATACAAAGGTTTTTGCAAAACCGTGCATTAGGTCTCAGTCGTGGATCTTAAATTATATTTCCAACGAGTTTAAATTATATCCTATCATTCTAATTCTCCTTATACCTTTAAATGCCCAAGGGTTACAATCCTCTTCAGCACTAACGCAAGTTAAACTGGTTATGGAGCGCAGATGCGAAAGGAATCGATGCAATCAGTGCAACCATAAATGCATTTTTGTCTCAGCACTTCGATAGAAGATCCTATCATCTTAATATTTTTTCAATAGAATAAGATGTATTTGCGTTTTCGCTATTACTACAGCGCGATTTTTTTATCAAAGTAATGTAATAAACGTTCTAGCTTATTTACTTGACATATTTTAAATTTTGAAATTAGTGCCAGTACTACTTAATACTGTATTAGCAACAGTGAATAAGGTAGCAATAAAACGCTAATTAGCTTTTAAAATACTAATGACACTTTGTCAGCCTCTGTAGCCTAGTTGGTAGTGACCCTGCCTACGAAGCTCGAGGTTCCGGGTTCGAATCCCGGCGAGGGCATTCTTTGTGTATTTATTTATCACAAATGTTTGTTCCTTGGTCGTGGCTGTGTATGTATCTAAGTATCTATACGTATGTATCTATTATATATATCGTCGCCTGGTACCCGCATCACAAGCCTTAATTGAGCTTACCGTGGGACTAGGTTGATCTGTGTAAGATGTCCCCAAGATATTTATATTTATATTTATATTTATTTATATTTATAATGACACGGCCAACAGTCACGATCACGATACTAGTTCACTGAGTAGTCTTAGTACTTATTAATTTACAAAGTTTTCATATAACCTTTAGCATAAACACTCAAAGGCATTTATGTGTTCCAATTGAAAAAATATTGTAACTTGCGAATAATTGAAAATATTATTTTATGTATGTGTGACTAACTACAAATACTGAAACCTATAAACGATATGAATCAAGTTCAAAACCCTGAACACTTATGAACCACTAGCAAAACACGATGTAGATAAAGAAATCTTTAGCATTTAAGAGCGTGGTATATGTACATGCAGATATTTAAATCCAAGTCATTAGATACATTCTTTTATAAAACAAATCACGTCAGTAATGAATTAGCGGCATACGTAGGGCTGTAATTGTGACAGACAGACAGACGGAAAGGGTTGCGCTAATCACGTTCTAAACGTCATTCATTGTAATTATATTAATGCGAGCGGGTTTTTCCCTTTACTTCCGGCATTCATTTGTCTAATTATTATCCTTTTTGTCTGTTGAAACATTTTCTTCTTTCTTGTTTGTCATCTACTTGACGTAGATGCATCCTTTTTGCTAATTGACTTCATTACGTCTAACTAAAGTGTTAGGTAAGTTCCTTTTTTTGTCAATTCCATTACTTTTATTTTTATCGCTATTATCATATCCTGTCTGTTATATCAGCAAAACATCAATATCAATCTAGATAGATATCTAGATTGATATTGATGAGGTCTTTCGATGAGATCATCGAAAGACCTCAATTTTTATAAACTTTTATACTTTATAATCCACTTGCACACTTCGAAACAATCTAAATAAATCCATCTCGGGCGGAAAGTTTCCTCCTCTCGGCTTCCAAGAATATGAATATTGAAGGAATATCTGCTAATCTCCCGGGGAAATTGGTCTGCGGTGCAAAAAACACATCAGCTTTTTGTTTTATAAATGCTCGCAAATATTACTACATGTACTCTACGTCTTAACTTTTAAATGGTGTCTCGCATTCGTCTGTATCAGTATTTTGTGTTTATTCTGTTTAAGTATTTCTTTTTTTATTATTTTGTATTACTCGTAGTCTGAAAATTGTAGCTGTTTTTTAATTTGATTGATTGAAATATTATCGAACCGGGTTACTCACGTATTTAAGTCGATGATTGCTCGACACGCTCGACTCGTACGCGTCGGGCTTTGGCCGGGGGTACTCCGGACGAGGACCCTCTTAATGGGTCGAAAAATGTCGAGCAATCATCGACTTAAATACGTGAGTAACCCGGTTCGATAATATTTTAATATGTTTGAGTCTCACGTTAGTTACAAGTTATAATTCTAAAATTGATTGATTGAGTTGCAAATTAACTTCTTGTTTTGCAGTCATTCTTGTTTTTGTTATATGTTCTTGAACAAAGACTACTTATTGCCAATTTAACAAGTTATTTGTAATGACTCAAATACAATCCGATCCTGACTAATGCCGTGTAAAGTTGTCATCAATCAATCATAATCATCATAAAACAAATCGCTACACGCTCGTACCGGGAGCCCACATAAATCAAACCTTAAACAAGGCGACAGAGTAAATATTTAGGCAAAATTTAAAATGTATACCTCGTCAAATGCCTTAATGGCAGAATAAACTGAATTTTAAGATGTTCAAACTTGGCTTGGGAAATTACTTCCCCATGAGACATCCTTAAGTAAAAGCCAGCAATTTGGGCGGCGTAAACCCTCGTATCTTCAGCTTCTTTATAATTTAATCAAGTTGTTTTTCGATACTTTTATAAATGGATGAAATGGTTCGTTAAAACGTACTTAAGGGAAAAGCTTTCAAATCTTAATACGTCCGATTTTGAAGAAATACATGCGATGGAGGCATGTGTTCAGCACACAAACGAGATCAAAGTCTAATACATTTGGCACAAAGTTACTGTTTTTTGTTGATCATGAATAGGTGCCGCCGTAATGGTGAATTTTCATGTAGTTAGTATTAAGACATACAAAAATACGCGGTATTAAAAGACTATACACCACGTATAATTAGTAACAAGACTTACCACGTATAATTGAGTTGCAAAAATATCTTTGTTTATTTCTATTGCTACAAACGCGGAATAATAAAAACTTTTTTTTCTGTTCTGTGGTTACAAAAATGTAGGCCTATACATTTACTAAGAAAGTGCCTATCTATAAATATTCAAATTAAGCAATATTTCATTCTTCAGTTGCTAATAACATAACACGTCGTTTATTTATTTGATCTATCAAATAATTCAAATAATTCGGCAAAAATTGCCGCACGTTTTCTGTTCAAGTGGTAATTTGACACTCTAAATTTTTCGCATTGTTTAATTAACAAAAAAGTATACACTTATTTTGTATACTTTTTTGTTAATGTATGCCGGCTACCAATTGTTATTAAACGATTCAACTTTAAACAAAAATCAGTAATAATTTGCACCCATTGATTGCCAGAACCAATTTTAGCACGGCAGCCAGATTTCCATAATATCCCGACTGTTTCATAACTTCAACAAAAGCGGACAGGAAATTAAATCTTCCATAAGCTCATTCAAAAGCTAACGTTCGAAAATCAAACGAAAGTTTTTTAGAAAAGGAAAACTGAATACTAATTTGAGGATTTGTTGTTTCAGGTATGATCGAGATAGATGAAATGAAAAGCAGAAATTTGATCTGAGTTGGTGAGTATTTTGAGCAAATATGCAAGCACAAATTCTGGTAAGTAATACAGTAACCAAAAACAAGACTGTAACCAAAACCCAAGTGAACCATTTTTAAGGCCTCATTGGGGATCTAAGAGCTCATAATTATCATATTAGGAATAAGAAGAAAAAAGTTTTTGTCGACAGAAAAACGCATTGTATGTTATCGGGCAAACAGCAGATTTTTTCTCTTTAATTTTTTAGTATAAGAAACTCGATAAGCTTTAAACAAATCACCTCTAATTTCGTTAGATTCTGTATTGTAAGTAGAATGAGACTTTAAATTTATGACACCCAGAACTCCGTACGTAATTACTAAAAATGTTTAATGCCTACAGGCATTATACTTACCTACTACAAAAATTATGGGCGGCAACTACAGTGTGTGGCCTACAACCGGGGTGAAAATTTAAACGGTGCATTAATAAGCTGATCAACAATCATTTCCACATATTGTAATTAAAAAAAAAAAAAAATTTGTAATTTTTTGTTCATGTATTTTTCATTATTATGGGTTCATTTACTTGAATTAAAAGTTATCAATAACTTATCATTTTTGAATCATTGAAAAATGTACAATTTTTTTTTTAAAACCGTATCAAATTAGTGTAAAAATGCAAACAAAATTATTGTTATGACTTCCTACCTGGTATACTATCAAGATGTCTTGCGACTGACAAGCTACGACATCGTGATGCCAAGATCCAGTACTAAAGGTCCATAGCTTTGAATGACAATATCTCCGAACTAAACCACTTTGAAACACCGGGACCTTTACAGGACTATTGCTGATAGTCTAAGGAGTCACTCATTTCATTTTTCTCCCGTGTTAAAGACCACACACTGTATATTATTTGGAAATATGGATGGCCCCATACATGGAAGATGTTATACAAAGAAAATCAAGGCAGCAAATTGAAAAAAATTGGCGCAAAGAGTGGGCTGCTCATAGAAATAGAATTTTCCGCGTTTTTCTACTGACAGATTGGCTGGCTAGAGTATGTTTACCCGCACTCAAACTGTGTTTATTTTAAATTATTATGATTCCCTATTACAAGTACAAGAGATCTTTGAAGTCGAACATAAATTAATCCAAAACATCACTCTAATACTTAATATTCTTTGTCATGCTGTGAATTAAATCTTATCAACTAAGTGAATACTTCCATCAAACCAAGGGGCCTTTTCCCCCCAAACACGAACGCTATAAGAAATTATCTACCCTTCTACATTTATCCTAGAAGTCATGTAATTAAACTTGGGAGAATTCAAGAATTCTGAAGTCCGTTGTTTTGCACAAAGGTTGCGCACTTCTGCCTTTAGAATGTTCTCGGGTCTAAAGGAAAATTGAATCTGTGGATTACTGAGGATGTTTTTCTTTTCACCCCTGACAATTTTATTCAAAGAGTTTGGCATTTTTTTAAATAACTTGTCTGTACTTACTGATGAGCATTGAAGTGAAAAAGGAAGTTTTGAAGTCGTTAACGAGTTTTCTTTGCACAGAAGGATTAAGAGATAGTCCTAGTAGCACTTGGAGTTAAAAAAATTAAGGATTTGCGAGGTCTTCTTCCCACTTGACTTTCATTTAAAATAAAATACTGACAAGTTTCTCTGCTAGATTAAAATGGCCATAGAATTAAATGGGGAAAAAATAAAAGAATAAATGAAAATATTTAGTCAATAAATAATTTGATTTGTGTTTTCACAATAAGTTCAATAGATGGCAGCACTAGCTATTCTAGAAAACTGTAAAGTATTCTAATAGGAGGTGCAGGCATGT
>JALPQI010024091.1:0-22436 GCA_025490895.1 Thaumatotibia leucotreta | reverse complement strand
TTCCATTTTACGATTATAAAACGCAACCACGCAGGTATGACCATAGAAAAGAAACAGATTACATAATAAGTGTAGAAGACAGAATGTCACACTCTAAAACTTTCTCTATTTCTATTTTGCCACCAAATTGTCACAGCTCTTATTGATATCATCAGCCCATTAAGGGTAAAAACTCTGTAGTACAATGTTTACAATTGACATTAGCACCATGCGACAACAGACTTCTGGAAGTCCTAAAAATGTCGCACAGTAAAATATACACTAACTCCCTTATTCATAAAAGTCTCCTAACCGTAAGTAACGTTTGTCCCTAAAATACTTATCGGCTTGCTAAGTTAGGTAACGATTATGAAGTGACGGCAGTAAGAACGTGTGGTGACAGCACTGCCGTGCAATTCCTAAACCACAGTAAACTGACAAAAGTCGATTTTGAGATACTAGCAAAAAACAGTTTTAAAGTAATATATTTTTCCAAGATTTGATAGTTATTGAGATTTTTTTTTTGACCAAAATGAAGCATTAAAATCATACAATATGATAAATTAAAAAATACGTGCTTCTGCATTTTCTAAAATTAAATATGTGTTTTTTTCGAAATTCTGTGTTTGTACTGCGCTTCTAAAAAACAGGGTAAAATATAACAATTACTAATTAAGACACAGTAAAATGACCACTTACTGCACAAATTTTGCGTGCTTTTTAGAGATAGGCAGCATTTTACAGGTTAAACTGCAGTAAAAGGGACTAGTGTACTGTAATTTAACTAGTATTTTGATTGAATTTTCGTGCTACGAGCTTCATTCACAGCAGTAAAATATAGTTTTTTTTAATAAAGTAATTAAAATACAACAAAAATTTGTAACAGCATTACATGATGTTATTATTAAGAAATTCAAACACGCTTATCAAGTTTCATGCCAATTTGAGACACAGAAGGATGTAAAAAACGATTTAAAAGTTACTTGGAAAACGCAGTTTATTTAGGGATTTGTCGTCAATAATACAAAAATTAGACAAAAATTGAGGTTTATTACCACATTTTCTTAAGAAATGAAATAATAATCAACTTAAGGTACCAGTATCGGTTGTAATCATAGCAAATGGCACATTATATTTAGCCTTACATTGATTTCAATGAGTAAGCTCACGACTGATTATGGCGTAGCACTTCTACGATTAATTTTAATAAATATAATTTCTTACGTATTCGTGTCGGTTATAAATCAAAAAGTCTTTAGAATACCGTATATTATAATACAAAACCCTATAAAATAATAAATTGTCATCAATTATGACCTATTACTACAATAGTACTCCGCTCTTGGAGTATATTTATGTATGACACGTTATAGGTTTTGTTATGTTTTTTTGGAGAAAACTAGGAAACAAATTTGGTTCGTTAAAGCATCCTGTTAATAAGATAAATAAATGAAACCTCTTTAGTCATAATTCTAGAACCGCCGGCCGGTTTGTGGAGGCCTTTAATAAGGCCATGACAGACAGTGTTAAACAAACATCTTGACAGGATATTACTGATGGATGATGGGATGATTATTTAGAAAATAAATTATAATGTACTTTTTTGTTCGGTAAATGTTTTTTTTAAATTTCTAGTGAAAGGTTATTGTTTTGATGTTAAATTAAAGTCCCTTAAATATCCGTGACTAATTTAATAACACCGTATATATATTATGTAGCAATTCATTAAAGAAATGATTAAGAATTTACTTTCATATTTTATGTTTAACTTTGAATTTAAACTAACATAAAGAAATTTGTTAAATGCATCTGGAATTACCGTATAAGAAACTTAAACCAAAAAGTATGTAGCAATCTTATCGAATCCCAAAACAGGTGAATACTAATTTCTAAATACTCGATTATTGACCGGTATTGGCGGTATTCGTATAATTCATATGTATAATCTACTTCATACGTTACGGCGAGGTACTGCAATAAAGAACAAATGTAACAATATTATGACATAACGATGATATTTGTTGGCAATGAGATGCTTATAAGATTATTGCTTAATAAAATGATACCGCCGCCTAGGAACCATAACTCGCATAGCAAAATTAAATGTGTACAAACTAAAGAGAAGGTTATTTTTTTGTCTTTTAAGAACCTAATAATTAGGTTCGTTCCTAGTAATTAGATGTCCCGAGATATTTATTTATTTATTTAATTAGGTAATAACCAGTGATCGGTTTTTTGGATTCCTTCGGCGGGTCTCCTATAGTAACTTGAAAAATAAACTTTATTTATATTGCCATATTTCTGTTTCATAAAATATGCTCTGGTGTGTATAATACAATAGTGTTAAATATTTTTTTATAGTCACACCCGTATTTTTTTATACGCGAAATCCCGCTAGGGGGAATCCAAAAAACCGATCACTGATAATAATATCTTTATGTGTTTAACTATATAAGTTTTTACTCGTTTATCAACAAACGACACCTTGGTTGTTTTAAATTGTAGATAGGTCAAGAATTATTTTACTACCTTAAACAGGATGTTCTAACGATATCACTATAAGCTATCTTCAAGGAAGGTCCGAGATGGAACTACTCGTAACTCGAATTTGCCACTTAAAATAAACGTCTAAATGCAGTTAAAATAGTCAAATAACATAAAAATACTGCCTAAACTGCAGCCCCTTGGGGTGCTACTGTCCTTTAGCTAGTATTATTGCTATTTAAAGTAATACAACATACAGCATAATGTGTACATTAATGAACTTGTTACTGCAGTTTAGATGGCAATACGATACTTATTTGAACAGTAGTGTACCACTTTAAATATCGTTATTTTATTCCTACTGCGTCTTAACTAGTAATTATGCTTATTAATCTTTGAAACTGGAAACGCAGTACAACACTTTTAGCATAAAAAATGTATACTGTGCTTTAATTAGTTTCTTTATAAACGAGATACTATGAGTTTACATGCTAAAAATCATGAAAATCTACACCTGTACTGCGTTTTAGTCAGTATCAGCCCAAAAACCGTAGCCGTAGACCATTTTACTGCGTTTTATATTGCATTGTGCAGGAAAAACTAGTCACTTACTGCTTTTGGGGTTTCGAGTTTCCATGTTCCAGTTTTCCAAATTAAAAACCGATCGATTGGGATTATGCGTCTTGATTTGCTGATTATAGATCACCAATAAACCAAAAATCGGAAAATTGGCAGTTACTGTGGTTTAGGAATTGCACGGCAGAGCAGTAAGAATACATTTGTCACCATCCCAACTCCTACCGCAGGTGTCGTAAGAGTCGACTAAGGGATTGAAGTGTCACTGACCATTATTTGATTAAGATTGATGATGGGCAGCAGCGTCATCATAGTAGAAATATTACTGAGATCACCAATCCGCTTGCCCAGCGTGGCGATTATGGGCATTTACCTCCTAATGCGTCTAGTATAGTACGCATAGTAAATAGGAGAGGCCTACGTCCAGCAGTGGACTATCATAGGCTGTCGATGTGATGCGTAAAACAAATATTTTGCCGTTAAAATAATTACAAAGCATATCAGCAGTGTAATAATGTTATGAAATTAACGTGGTTTATGACGGAGAATCTGGTGGACTGATAATTTTGTTCGCATTATGTAGCAAAGGTGGCAAATAGTGGTGCGTCTGTAATAGTGATAGTTAATCTTTGCCGATATCTATACTGTTCATCTCAATTACACTGGGAGTATAGTAGTAATGTGATTTAAACTATTCATGGCTGTTATAGTATAAATAAAACCGTTTATAAATACACTTACAAGCTGATCGGATCAACATATACAAGGGTGATCACTAGACCCCGGTATCGGAGGTGCAAAATGATAGCTGTCAAGTTCTTACTTAGGGATAGGTAAACACATTTTGTGATGTCGATGTCGATACTCGATTTTTTGTACAATATTTTTTTTATGTACAGTGGCGTTCAGAATTGCATGGACAATTTATGAATAAATTTATTCATAAACTGTCCATGCAATTTTGAACCCTACTGAACAAGGACCATTTATTTGTATACCTTTTTTCGGGATCTATGATAATAATTAACATTTAATACTCGATTTTTTGTACAATTTTTTTTTATGTTCAAGGACCATTTATTTGTATCCCTTTTTTTGGGATCTATGATAATAATTAACATTTAATATATAAATCATTACTATTACAATACAAATCTCTGGTTGCTATTACATTTATTATGTTTCGAGTTGCACAACATTGAAGATACTTTGACTTTTGAGATATTAAATACTTAAGTATAATAAATTACCTATTTATGTCAATAGATAGTCAAAGTCATCTTACAACGATGTCTTTGATTATTTAGCCGTGTTTACGAGTCTATTAGTCTAAAATATTTTATACAATAGAAAGTGGAGTCACTTCTTGCTGAACACCCTGAACTTCAAAAATGAATGAAAAACATTTAATATACAATTTGCAGAATACACATCATTTCCAGATGTTGGAATATAAAAAAGCACATGGAGTCAAATTGCCATCAAGAGAAAATCAACAACGTATGTTCTACTAATATTGATTATTTAATAAAGGATATTCCATTCCAATATTTGTAATCTTGCATATCTTGCATTGCATCTCAATCTTGTATGAAAACACTCATAAAAAAAGAAAAAAAATTAAAACCAATTAAACTGTAACCGAGATCTGCTTAAATTTTTCGTCAGTTGTGACATACTTTGGACCAAATTGGAAAACCCAAACTTCAGAAGGTTCATCGACAATTGCCTCAATAAAAAGTATGGCGATGTTACATAACATTAAATAAATATTTTTAATACATGTTGATTTTGTAATTATATAGTCCTAGTTTATATCGTAAATGGGTGCGTTTAATTGAAGTCTTAGCTTATTGTTATGGTAAAGAAAAAATATCGATATGTAACTTTAATTATCGTCATGACAAATATTTTTACCCCATCCCTAAGAACTTGACAGCTACCATTTTGCACCTCCGATACCGGGGTCTAGTGATCACTGATCAATCCAAATGGGTCTGTATGGAATGGAGGTTTTGAAAACCATGACAAATAGCGAAATCATGTCTTAGGAACCGTGACGTCGTTTTTAGTAAAAAGAAAAACTGCAGGCACACATTTACAAAAATACATGTACTCATTCCAGGAATCGAAGCTAGACTTTTTGAAAAATCAAATTTCGTTCCTTGCCTTTTGATATCGGTTTTGTAGCTCTTAAATAGTAAATGTTATTTAAAAACATGATATCTAAATCTAATAAAATGTATGGTTCCTAAGAACAGATTTCGATATCTCTCTTAGTTTGTAACTTCCCCATACTAAGTTAAAGGGCCGGCGCGGCGGCCGCACTGAAATATTGAAAAATAAAACTAACATCAAGGTGACATTGATTGGGAGGCATGTCGCCTGCCGTCTAACACGGGCTTTAAGTAAACAGATATAAAGCTCTAGATCGATGCTAGTCGTCAAGTTGTTAATGGCTCCATCCCTTTAATAATCACTTTTATCAGTTTTTATATTAAATTTGGTGTTAACAATTAATCGGCGTTATCGGCAGATGGCGCCGCCCCGGTGGCTCAACGAGTGTTCAACGATAAAGAGGTTCGCAGAAATTGTGAGTACATCGAAGTGGTTTTATATGACAGATAATGGCGACGAGGATAATGCAGAAACATTAAACATTATAGGAAAACTTAATAGAACTAAGTTTGTCCAAGCGAAGGTAGTTGGTTCAAACTCCAGCTTGTATCTATGAATTACGATGGTACCGTGTCTAATCGTGTCTCGTCGTTGCCGTCACATTCTAACAAGTATGCAAGAGCGAAAGAGACGCATAGCACGATCAATGGATAAAAAACGAAACCATCATAAGCCACCAGGGGCCTATTTCTCGAAAGCTTGTAACTTGTAATACAAGCGGAAGTCCTTATCTAATTAATAGTGTTAATAAGTGACTCCCACTTGTATTACAAGTTACAAGCTTTTGAGAAATGGGCCCCAGCTGCAGTATGCGGGTCATTCTCAGATTTAGGTTATCGTCTTTTCGGTGGACATACCTAAAGTTAAGGAATTCCTGTACCTACTAATTTTGAGATAAAACAATTGACGGTACAACTAGGTTCCCCGGTCTATAAGCCCTATTCAATCAAATCGTAACATAACATACAAGCAACATACAAGCTGTTAACTTTTGACCACCGAGTGTACAACTTTTGTTTTTCAGACTGACAATGACCCATACCCTACTATACAAGCCACATATAAAAACATATTAAAGGATTACTTACAAAATGAACTATGAAAATGATAACATAAAAACTTTTTGTTCGATCTGTCCATATCTGTATTGAAGATGAATTTAATGATTATACATTTTGTTTTTGACTGTCATCAGGGCAGAGCCTACCAGCATGTCTCCACAACTTGATTGAGGGTTTCTTGCACACCAAATTATATCCGAGGGAGATACTGATAGAGATATCAAATCATAATCATATTTAAATTACTGAATAATTCTGAATGACTATTTCACTGCGGCGTAGTAGCGTAGCGTCATCTTCCGTTCTTTTGACATTGTTTGTAAACGTTGGCCATGTAACCGATTCAATTGAAGAATAAACTTTTGTTCATAAAGATTTACAATCCTATATTCTGGTCAAACACACATAAAATTGCAAGCAATTATTTTTGGAACGTATTTGGTAGTATTTATAAACCAGTGATTTCTTTCTTAGAATTAATTGGTAGGTTTTTTCGGAATATTTCGGACAGAGATGTCTATTTTCAATCGGTTTGTCAAATACGACTTTAAAGTACATGCAAAATTACTTTCTATATTAATAGGCTTGAACTTTAGGAAATAAATCAACGTTCGTTAAGACGGGGTCCACAATCAATATCCAAAAATCTATCGATCGAATTTTAAATTATTAAATCGTGTAGTCAATTCACAAATCCGGAATTCAAGTAAGTTCCGACAGGTTTAAACTTTAGAAAGATTTTTATTACGTATATTTACACTCCAACTAGCTCGACGAATTAAATATATATCAGTAGGCATATGATGGTCCCGTGTTTAATCGTTTGTCGTTGTTCCCGTCACGTTCTAACAAGTATGCAAGTGCGAACGTGATGCGTAGCACGATAAAGGGTAAACGCGTATCATAATGAGCCACTAGGACAGTTGTTGGCACAATAACACGCGACAGAAATACGTATTCTTAGCGTTTGAAGGGTTAATAACTTTCAATTGATAGAAATGTTTCCGAAAATATCGCATAACGACGTCAAACCACTTCACCTTAAACAAACCTTGACATGTCGTTCGCTACCTATACAGCGGATATGTACTGGTACGTAATATAAAACGTTGCAGAGGCTTCATAATAAATTGGATTGATTCAACGCCGGCCGATTACCGCGCTCACCTACATTCGGTGGCACTGGCACGCGAACTGATACCTTATTCAGAAAGAAAACATCAATGACGTTATAAAACAAATGAAACACCATAGAACTGTTGGTCATTTTATCACAGCCAAAATCCATAGAAAATATTGTGTCCTGGTAGCATATAAGTAACACGATTTGGTATTCCTATAATTTTATTTGATCGAGAATCCAATGTATCCAATCCGAAGGAACGTATCAGGAATTAAACGCTGGGTTCAGTCGAATGTCGATATAAAACTGTAATATCCTGGACTGCTACCGCAACACCGATGTTCGCAAATTTCGGGGATTTGTCTCTGTCACTCCATTGAAGGCGTCATTAGAGTGACAAAGACAAATCCCCGAAATTTACGAACTTCGGTGTTCGAGGTAGCGCGCCTGATCAAGTGGATATCAGGATGCTTAGCCAAGTTGCCAATCGCTAGCGCTTAGTAGCGTATCGTAGTTTTCCCTCTCTGTCACTCTTTCTTATTAGTGCGACAAAGACAGTTAGCTGCCTTTCGCCTACGATTGACGATTAAGTATCCAGGTCCAGAGAAAAAATAGTGCACTTGGATAAATATGATTACGATATGGGTCAGGATAAATAGACCTCGAAAATCCGATGAGGCTAGATTAGCGGAACCATACAAAAGCCTCCTTCTCAAAACAGTGAACTTGGAAAATATCTTTCCCCTACAGATGCAATGTATACATTCATTGTTATCTTGGGAAAGATACCATCACATTGTCGATGGCGCTTGCGGCTCACGGCGTTGTATTTGTAAACGAACTTACAAACGTAACTCCAAAAGCGCGCCATCGACAATGTGGTTCCTTTGCCCAGATAACATCACAAATACACATCAGTCATAAAAACACCGAATTCACTACGCTCTAAAGCAAAGATGTGAGGCTGCATACAAAGTTTTATTGAATATAATATTGCAGATTCGAGAATAAAGCATCATGCACTGAGATTTATTGCTTGTAGCCCCACATATATTCTGGATAATTATCCTTTGCATGCTAATACATAATTTCACTTTTTGCAAAGTTTAGTAATTTATGATGCATTTAAAGCTACTGTATTTCTTAGAATAATATGATATATATTATAACTATTTATGAAAGTCTAAGCCAATGTCCCCAAACGTACCAAAACTAAGACCTATTAAATACTTCATTACAATAAATAGACCTAACTTAGTACGTAAGTAAATGCCTAAAAGGTTTATACAAAACATTTAAGTAATTAACAAACGGGCGAGCGTGATGGGCACCTTTGCGTCGGGAACCAATCTTTTAAGGATTTTTTTTAGGTTTAATTTTAGTTAAGTTAATATGTTATTATTACTTTTGCTAATTTATTTTTTAAGATTTAGTTTGTAGTTAATATTATTCCTAAGTAGTTGTTGTTTTTTAATATACTTGCATTAAGAAACTGTAATTTTATTTCGTTACTAAATAGTTGTGATAAATTACCATACACAGAAGAATGACTGACACATCATAACATACAAACATTCACGAGATCTCTCTCAAATTTAAATATGGCTCATAACTACTTCAATCGCTTTTAAAAAATCATATCAGAATCGTTTTTTTATAATAAAATTAACGAGTTATTTATTATTCTTCCAAATTTTATCGGCACACGAGCCAATATTAAACAGGCAGCCGGTATAAATTAAACGAGCTGCCAATAAAACATATTGGAATTGTCTCATCCACATATGATGATATAAGGATGTCATCAATTTTAATAGACCCAGTAAGCATAATCGGCTCGGATTGATACATGAAATGCCAATATTTGATTTCACCAGCAGATTACCATACCGATCTGGCTTGAGGTTTCCTTACATGCATTGCTGTTTGAAAAAGGTCAAAGTTTGCAATAGCTAAATAGTTCATGATGTAATTACCTACAAGCGGAATGTATGTACACACTTAACGGGATAATTTTCAATAAATAACTTATTTTAATAGTTTTAGCTTGTTGCTAAAATGTGAATTCCGTATTATAATTTCGAGACAACTTAATTATTGCGGGCCCACTGAGCCAATGGCCAACGTTGTCTTGTTTCGAAATATACGAAATACACAGAAAATTTAAACTTTGTCCGATTAGTGAAATAAGCTGTTATGATTATACATGTTCTACCAGTTTGGTGTTCAGCATAATCAGGTACGTGCAGTTTTGATTAGAAGAATATCTCAAAAGTGGTTTCTTTGCATATTCATATGGGACCTTGACCAATAGATTCGTCTGCGGACCGCCTCACGACCGCGACATACCATAAGTGTACGTAAATGAAATGAACATTACAAATTTCTTCTACTTGTTAGTACTGCATTAGATATAAATGTATAACTAGAGTACTTTAAGTCCAAAAGCAACCAGCAGCAACGGTCTAACCCAACAGGGCCCGCAATTAAATTCAAAGACGTTGCAATTGAAACTTAAGTTTATCTAATAGGTACCTTTGTCAACTGAAATTATAGAATACAATAAATGTATGAGTATTGAGTATTGAAAGATCAATAAAATAGCAATGAGATAATGTATATTCAATGTCGTTTGGATAATATACTAGGTAGAAGAATAACTTTCGATATTAACTAACCGATGATAAAGATAATAATACGCTTGATAGGTACTAAATAAACATTAATATTTTCTAAAGAAGAAAAAATATTTAAATTTTATTAATCAAATACAGAAGCTACAATTCAAGATATTAAGGAAATACAACAATGGTGTGAAAGTGCGATAAAATAAATAATTACGACGCCATCGAAGCGAAGTTCTCTTCCTGCTGCGAAAAACGCATTCTAAATTCAGATGAAAATGAATAAATTGAAAATATTGTACAATACGTTTCCATAATCTTCATTCTATAATTGGCGATTGAGTCCAACTTATTGATATTATCGTAACTCAATGCAAAACATTTTCGAAACTTAGAATGCGACAAAGATGATAAATAAAATATAACTGAGGGCCTTCACTTTCTTTGGCCTCAAGCATGAGAATATGTGTCAACGGTCTAGTTTAAGGTCTCAAGATAAATTTCAAGTGTCAAATTTACGCTAGGGAAGCATATTTAACGCTCCACTGACACCGATACGGGCAGCGCTATTGTTTTAATTGATAGAGAAAGTTTTCTTTATTTTGATAGGGACGAAAAGCGTTGAGGTACAGTCGAGTTCATAAATATATATAAAATTATGCACCCTATTTCAATACAACAAAAATATTGTTCACATATTTGTAAAGTCAACTGTACATATATAAACTACATAGGTACCTAATATAAAAGATTCAAGAATGAATAAAGTGAAGGTTTAAAGCTCTACCTTGCAACGATGGATTACTTAATAATTACTTTATGTCCTTTTGGAACGACAGACAACGACCTATGCACACATAGGCAAACAAAAGTTGGACACATCAACCTTGGCTATTTCAACAATGTTTCCCAAATATTAGATTTTCAAAAGATCTATAAACCAAATATGAATTTGTATTACTTTATAAGGTGTAGCGCAATTAATTACTTTTGACATATTATATTGCAAATCCTGCAGATTCGTATATTTCATATAGCTAATAACTATTTGTCGAAACAACGATTTATTGTTGTATTATGTAAATTTTAAGACTAGTAGGCGACATGAGCAGGTTTTATGGAATTTTCATTAGGTTTTTACATTGTTTTATTTCGACTTGTCAACGAATCGATATCCTTGACTGTGAAATATTGAGAAATTATGAAAAGTTATGACCGGTAATTCACTTAAATACCTGTCTGATTACATAAGTCACTACGCGTGTATACGAGTATTTTTATTTGGCTGTTACTTCTCAGAATTTAACTTTCATTGAGTACTTGAAACGTAACGGAATAATTATTTTCCTATGTAAACAGACTAGTCTCTCACCGTAGAAACACCTCATAGAGGAAGCTACTAAAGTAAAGTGTCTACTACCGCAAAGTAAAATGATTAAATCATTGATCAAGTGTTTGCATCGCAAGGACCTGTCTAGACACTAGTCGTAACATAAGCACTCCAACTGACTCTTTTAACAAACATCAAGAAGAGGTGCTTAATTTTTTACGCTACCTTACCTACCACGAAGAATGCCTGACGTATTCAATGACGTTTATGGTAATACGGAGCCATAGATAATAGAACATTTGTGGCAGACAAAAAACAACAGACCATAAAAATCGCGTCTTAAGTATCGTAAAATTGTATGTAAATTGGCATATTTGAAATCAATAGTGTGAGATTTGTGAGTCGTTCGCATCAATTTGGATATTTTATGAGATTGCTCTTCATATCGTGAGGCTACGCCGTACTGAAGGTAGGTAAGAATGTCTGCTACTGTGGGCTTGGTAACAACCATTAAGCTTATACAATAACTTTAAGTTATTTGCTTTAAGACCATAACATCTATTTGCCTATTTTATATTCATTATTCTGTAGGTCAATGTTACAACCTTATACATATGTATTTTATTAGAAATTTCAACTTCTGATATTTTTGCGTTAGCGTTTACTTGATACGTAAATTAGTCTGTCCACGCTGATGTATTGGAGCGAGCGTGATGGACTAAATGCTAGACGATAACTTACCGTGGTAGTTGTAAGCGCACTGGGCACGTATGTCCTTTCCTATGATTGTGAACGTAACTGTATCTGGAGTAAATAGTCCTAAGGTTTCAATATACGTAAGTTTTAAGCTAACATGGTCATTTACTTACATTATTAGTATGACTTAAGACGAGAGACTTATCCATGAAGATGGCATTTGCAAACAGTGCTGAAATTAGTATCGGGTGCACAATAATAGCAAATTACATGGTAAATGGGCCAAAATTCTTTTCGTTGTCTTATTTTGTGTCCCTAAAAAACGTGACGCAGTTGTGATTTTTGTATGAGATGTTTTTATTAAAATTTCTGATGTATGGATTGAAATCGAGTGTGATACATAAATACAAGTGCACCGGATTTTTTTTATATACTGAGTTGAAACAGCAACTAAAAGCGTGACAGAGTGGTATGAAACAAGACAACGAAAATAATTTTGACCCAAATATCCCGTTTAAAATGATAATAAGGTTTCAAACATACAGATTTCTCATTTTATTGTCAATATGTATATGACGCCGATATGTATCTAAGACGAGTGCGATATTATATAAAAATTGGGGCCCCAATTATTCCCAAATACCTGAACATCTACTTGGTATGCACAATGCTGCCTCCGTGGCGTCAACTTGGTATTCCTACACTACTATATCGACGATTTGGTGCAGATATCAATTTGTGTTTAACGCTATCGGAATATTAAAATGACACCCGCGGTTTGAAAGATTAAGCAAATTCAGATCATGTGTGTGTGCCACGACTACAAAGTCGATCAAATTCTGTTAAATTAATATTGAACGCCTAAATCGTTTGTAGACGTGACACCTGTATTGCCTTTGTAGATTTATATCTAGTTACACGCTATTTGCTTTCGAGAATATACCATTGAATAATGTTATTTCTATTGGTCGAGCCGACAACCACTGGTTAAACTTGAATAACTAAAATCTAGGGTAGGTGATGTAGGTAACCAGTCCTGTGCGTGGTTCAACTTCAAATAAATTGGTTTTGTTTTCTTGGAAGCTCATTGCGAAAGCTGTCGATCGTGGGTCCGAATCCCGATTGAAAGCACCTTTCTAAATTTGTAGATACATACCTAATTTGAAAGTGAAGTAGTCCGACACCAAGACTATCAAACATTTACGGAATTTTACGAATATGTAATCATATGATGAATTACTAATTTCAAAAGTAGATGACATAACTGCCATATCAACAATAACAAATGTTCGTACCTACATTGCTTCCCCGATAATCTTAAAAAAAATCTGTGGGGTCATAATTAAGAGTAATTTAAAAAATCCTTGTAATCCATGATTATACTCGTACTAATGAATCCCATGCCCGGTTTAATTGATCGCCCGTATTAGATTTACACACTGTATATTATATACCTATATTATTCTTCACTAAAACGAATCTGTCCACCCACAAGATGAACAGACGACCTTATGAAGATCGCCGGGAAGCGGTGGATGCGGGTAGTTTATAACCGGTGCATGGGGAAGTCCAAATGGGAGGCCTACGTTCAGCAGTGGCTGAAATGATGACGATGATGATAATAAATGGACGTAATTATGCAAAAGGGAACCAACCCACATGTTTTTTTCATTATAATTAACACCTTAAATCACAACAAACAAGCCTATCTTTAAAATTACAGAGTGGAGTGGATTGGTTTCTTTTTGCAGCACTACGTATACGTCCAAATTAACCTGTAAATTGTTCAGACCCACCGTAACTATTTTGAATTCAACAACCCACTCATTTGTTTCTTCATCTAGTTGGTAGGCATATTCTTTTGGTTCAGCAGTGTTATTCACTAAGGAAACCGCCTTGCTGTCAGCGCTATGACAGCGCTGCGCTGCGGCAGCGTCGAGCCTAAAAATGGTATTCACTAAATGTACTTTAAACGACACTAGTGCTTGGCGACGAATGCGGCGTGAGCTGGAACTACACTGCGTCGAGAGTTTGACGTTTAATGTATGAACTTCGTATTCTCTAACGAAAAACAGCGACGAACTCGCCCGCAACCTCACTCACAGCCTCGATTCCTAATGTCAAATAAGACAGCTAGGATTTTAGACAAGGCTGTCTCGACATCGAGCTCGTTGACGAACGCAGCGTCGAATGTGTGAATAAGAGAATAGCATAGCAGCTTATCTCTGCAACTTTCAACACTTGACAAGCTATAGGTAGCAGTATTATAATAGTAAATCGAAAATGCGGAATAACGGGAAGGTTAATAGCTCCCGGTGGCGCCACCGCCGCTGATACCGCGAGAGCCTTTGAGTCGCCGCGGACTGTACCTAGGTCTGCAACACACCGAGATCTACATCTTTATATTTTTAACGGTCTTTATTTTCAAAACTGTACAATTTATATCGTAGGATGATTTGATACTTCGAATCTTCGCGAAAATCCTAGGGGTTTTGCGAAAACGCGGATAATAGGTTAGGTTAGGTTAGTTTGCAAAACCCCTAGGATTTTCGAGATGATTCGAAGTATCAAATCATCCTACAACATATACATAAATTAAATCTAACTAAACTAACCTATATCTAAGATTGGCCCTTGTGACATTGTACCGAGGATTTTTTACATTAATATTGAATATGACTTCCTTATGTTTTTTTTATGAGTAACTAAACACGCTTATACACATTGCTTTTGAAATTTGAGATATTCAAATTTATAGTAATTTTATAAACATTAACTTTTAATTTTTTTATATGGAATGATTTGATACGGAATATCAACAATAGAAAGCTGCCCAAATAATCACATTTGACAAAAGTTCCAACATGGATCTTCATCACCACATCTTTTAGTTAATATTATTACAACTGTTATTTTATCTGGTCCTATCGACATCCCTCAGAAATGTTGAGAAGTGAGACTATTCAGTACCGACACACCGCTAATTTCTAGGTAATTATGTGATATTCATCAAACACTAATATCGCAGACTTTGCTCATAATTAGCATGTAGCGGCATGTATACAAACAGACACGGACAACACGGCTGTGTAATTGCCAAACAAGTTGAATTTACATCATCGTAAGTGGCCTATGGTCGGCGCTTTACTTGAAAATCACAAGTTTAAGTACTTTGTTTACAAGGTAACGTTTTTAAAAGCAGTTTGATACTGGCGGCTAGTATTTGAATCTGTTATGTAGATAGGATGATAAAATTTTATAAAATGGAATAAAAACATCAAAAAAGAAAGCTAACGCAATTCTAAGTATTTCATTTTTGGAGGCAAATGTCAAAAAGTGGACATAAGGTAGCAAATCGTTAATTCAAACAGATGTATCTAAACGAATCTGCCACAGTGTATTATCAAATTGCGACAGTAAACACAGGAAGTGCAATACATTAAACTACCCACGTTTGTTTTTAGTTTTTAAAACGTCTAATCTGCCTCCTGTGTGCCCCGCACTCGCGGGAGCTTACAGAGCTCTCTGCTAATCTCGATTGTTTTGCATATCGCGCTGTCGATGCGCAGCAAATTTATGTACAAAATGTATTCCCCGCCGCCTCCGCGGCTTCCGACATCACCCGACTGACGAGACGAATACCTGCCGCGAAATATAACCAAAGCCGACCAGAAAGAGAATGCTCATCAACGCTCAAATACAAAATCATTGTGTTATCATTATTCAATTACTACACCGGTCCGCGGTAAGTGTGCGAACAGGCCGACTTCATCAATCACACTTTAACTGTATCAAGTTTTTTCCCTGCCTCTTGTTCCATCACTTTTTACTTTGCCGCCGCTGGCACTGTCATAATTTGTCAAGGTTTTTATTTTACTTAATTAATCACCGAAGCTAGCGGTCGCAGCCAACCAGGCCATTGAGGAAATATTAACATACTCGTCGATTGTACACTCGCGTTCATTGTGTATCTAAGAACTGAATGTCATTAACAATTTCCTGCACAAGAGTTTCGAGTGTCCGTCTTTTCAAGTCGGTGTGCTATTGAATAAATATTGTTCAACAAGTTGCCAAGTGACATTTTGTTGCGTGCCGCGCGCATCGCCTGCGCCCGCGTCTCCCACCCACGTCATTCCACTGTCCACTCTCAATAATTTATTTTCAATGCGTTTTATGCAAAATATGAACAATTAAAATTGTTTTATGAATTCATAGCCGCGTCGATTAAGATTCAATTTTGATAAGGGATGCTACTGTTGTCGACTGTATCATTAGATAACATGACGACGTTGTGCGAGTCACTTGAGTTATGAGAGCAGTGAGAGCATCCTTCGGGATTAATTTATAGTAATATTACGTTCTACATGGATTGAGTAAGTATGAGATATTCTCTAGAAAAGTAATAATATTATCGCCGTTAGTTTTATAACGGTTTCCATTGGAATTAAAGTCGCAATTCGGAAATGTCGAACTGACACTAAAGTTTTTATAAATGGTAAGAACGATTCGAATGAAGATTTAATGCAAGGAGTGAGCGGCGCCGCCACCGTCTCCTCCACTATGGATTTACGACCACGGGGTTATGATGGCGCACACGCCCACAACACTTTTGAATATACTCCTCGCCTTGACAAAAGAAACTTGTCCGGACGCAAGTTTGGACATGAATAGGGAAACTAAATTTCTCTTCATCATAAAACACCGAAATGACAGTGTGGCATACGTGCTAGATAAACAATGTAAGACATGCGATGCGTACACGCATGTAAATTAAACGAAAGCTGGCATTAAACGAGCACCCATAAACTACTGAAGGGATCGAGGGCCAGAGTTTAAGCGAGTGAAATGAAGACATAAAGGATAATAGTGTGGTTCGCTGCAGTGGTGCTAATTCCTTGCCCCATTAACATGGCCATCGTAACTGAGAACATCCGAGGCTGGTAGAAGACAAGTCCCCATTGTGGAGGCTATTCGTGCCATGGACGGTTCGCTAATGCAGGTGTGGAGCCGTTCGCCGATTGTCACGTAAATGTCTAAGCGCCAATGAAAGTGCCGAGACCCTTCGGCTATTTCAATATCCTTTATTGTTCGCCTGTCCGTGCGTCAAATTGTTTTACTTTGTTGAAGACTTAAGTTAGAAGGAAGGATTCCCACGGATTCTTCACGTAGAGTTTTTTCTACAAAACTTGAAAAGACACAAATACCTACACCCATTACATTTGTAACGTAATATTGAAGAATTTACGTCATAGTACCTTCGATAAACATTGAAATACGGATATATACTCGTAACACCTCCCGCAAAGTAGGTACGTTCGAAACCTTTCAAGATGTTTTATTGTAAGCCAAAAGATATGTTCATTATCCCAAACAATTTCTTTAAATGGCTTCCGAAGCCGTAAACGGTGTCATTTTGCGAAGTGAATAAAAAAGATTTATTGTGGAAGTCATCACAATGGGTAACATCTCTTTTAGTTAAGTAGTGTTAACCCCTTACATGTGTTATATATAATATTTATAATACTTAAGAATAAACTGGTTGTAATCGAATCATTTTTTTTGTCCGAAACGCTTTTGTCAAAACAGACTTCTTATTAGCTATATATACAAAAATACAACTGAACATTAATACTGTATACATTCACTATAGAAAATAAAACATAGCAATGATTGTAAACTTTTGTATTTGGCATCTCCGTAAAAGAAGTTCATTAAAATTAAACTAAACAATGCTAATGAGTGTTGTCTGTCAAAACGTGACTGTCTGTCTGTGTTCGATGTTTCGATACATCGGGAAGCTTAATATCGGTTTCATAATCGTTTGTTTGACGCACGATCATTACCACAGATTGATTTTGATACCGATTGCTCACTTCCGCGTTGCTGTTCACGTTCGCTCTTCGTTTTGTTTTGACGTTTTAACAAATCACGTTGAATGATGTTACAATTACTTTGAATGAAAGTTACTTTAAAAGATGTGGATTATTTGTTGATAATAAATTAATAATCGGTAGTTTGTATTACTTAGGTGGAGTTACAGTGTTATAAATTTAATAACTAACTGTTCCGCGACCGCGAATTCGTATGCAATGCATAAACAGGCCATTTTCGCGAAAAAACGATCCTCTATCCTTTCTCGAGTGTCAAACTATTTCCATATCTCATTTCAACAAAATTGGCGAATTTGCCTGCGGTTTTAAAATGAAGAGGTAACAGACAGACAGACATACTACTTAACAGACAAACAGATAGTTACTTTTGCATTTATAATGTATGTAGTATGGATGTTGGCGATGCATTGTCCACGTTCGCTCTTCCTTTTGTATTGATGTTTTAACAAATCACGATGTAGGATGTTTTATCAATTGAAGTTACTTTAAAAATTGTTGAATATTTTGTTTATAATATATATAAATCATCGGCAGCCTGTGTTAGCTGGATTAAAAGCGTTATTAATAATGTTGCCGACGTATTGTTCACGTTCTCTTTGCGAATTATTTTGATTTTTAACTAATCACATTTTAATGAAAAGTTACTTTTAAAGTTTTCGATTATTTGTTAAAACTATAGGAATCATCGGACATCGGCAGACTGCGTTACTTAGCTGGATTGCAGTGTTATTAATAATATTGGCAACGTATAAATACCACAGGCAAACCGCAGTGATACAAGTGATTAAAATAATAAATTGTTTTATTAATGCTACCACAATCGCGGTTCATGTTTCTTCATTAAACTCCCCATTTGTCGGTGCGTCAGCCTCCCAGAGCGCCGCTAATATGCTTTTAATGGTAACATGATTTTTAATACCCTGTTGATATAAAACATACGTCTTTGCCCTGAGATCTAAAGATGTAATAACTTACAGCATGAAAATCAATTTTTTAGTAAGTACAGATGGTGTACTTTTTAGGCTCTAGTGCGAGAAGTGGGTCATTTTACGTCAGGTCCAAAACTTCGGAGAGCCATTTGCACTAAAAAACGTCTTACGAGACACGTGCAAAAACGAAATTCGTAACTCGTGTCGATTTAAAACACTCCCTGTCGGTTGTGTTTTAAAACATCGCCACTCGTTTCGATTTTCATGTTTTTCGCACTTGTGTCGCAATGTACTAATCTCTAAGGTTTTGCAATAATTTGTTGGGTGGAAGATTCTTTCCTCTTTGTAAAGGTTTTTTAAAGGAACTACTGTATGATGTAATGATGTTCTTAAAAATATGAGTTTATAGGTTTTTAAAGGGTCTCAGCAACGCGCATGTAAACCCCGGCCGTTCTAGTTGTACTGTACCTCCCTTTTGAAGGATGGATGAATGTAATATTAAATTACTAAGAAAAATAAGACACCTACAACCGTGTATTAAAATCGCTAAAAAGTAATCTAAATAAAAAATATTATGTCAATAAAATACAGTTCCCAGGCAATAACCTTAATCACAATCTTTTAAACCACAGCAATAACCGTCGTAATAGACGCACAAATCATCGCCTTTTAAATGGAAAAATAATAGGTTCTAGTTAATAAACATGAAACTGAAAGTGTATTACGAAACGCTTGTAAATCAGAAGGCGGCAAGAGAGGTTGGGCACCAATTTGCCACCGACTCTTTAACACTGATTCGTTTCGGCTGCGCTCGCGACTGTGATACTATCCTTAATTGAATGTTCCGCGGTGGGTGTAGCGATGAATAATATGCACTGGCATATGGGAGCTACGCGCACTCTAGTTTTACACGCTGCGCACGTTGTGCTCTTATATTTATAGGAATAAGCTATTCGAACATCCTACAGCCTTTATTAAACGGTACATAAAACGGCTTTTCACCTTTTTACACAAGCAAAATATTGTTAATTTTCGGTGATTAGAAAAAGTATTCTGCTAAATAGACGAAATTAGGTGAGAATGATAAATAATTAAAGATTTTCTATGTCTATGTCTAATTAAACTTTAACTGATACAGTATAGTAGGTAATAGGCATTAATAAAACAACACATTCATATTCTCTCAATCTTTAGATTTCAGCAGTCACAAATGAAGTTAACCCTTTAATGGGTATTGGCAACATATTTGCCGTCACATAAAAAACAAAACCAAATCAATTTACAAATATGTAAAGTTTGAAATTGAATGCTTTGACAGAGCTGTCAAATGGTCAAAGGGTTAATCTATATAAAAATCATTGTACACTCTTCGATAGAATTAGAGTTATTTGATATATTTTATTAAAAAACTCTCGTGAAATTTATTATGATAAAATAAACTCATTATACTATATTACATTCGGGTTAGTTAAGTCGAAAAATGCTCAACAGGTTTAGCTTTGTACCTCTGTAGGTATGGGAAGCTTTTTCAACAACCAACCGCCATGGTGTCGCGACGAAAACTTATTTCATCATCATCATCATTATCAGCCTATGATAGTCCACTACTGGACGTAGGTCTCTCCTATTATTTAACTATGCTTATAGACGCATTAGGAGGTGGCCGTGTGGTAACGGCATTAAGAATACATTTGTCACCACCCCAACTCCTCCTGCGGGTGTCGTAAGAGTCGACTAAGGGATCAAAGTGTCACAGACTATCATTTGATAAGAGATTGATGATGGGCAGCAACGTCATCATAGTGGACACATTACTGCAATTGCCAATCCGCTTGCCCAGCGTGGCGATTATGGGCATTTACCTCCTAATGCAAAAAGTTATTTACTACAATGCAAAAAGATGACATGTACATGTACCTATACATATAAAAAAGTATCATGTATATGTAATAGTATTCATTTATTGATATACAGGTATATATTGTTTTGTTTTGTCTTCCCTGTACCTGGATTGACCGGTAATTAAACCACGGTTGAAAATAAATTTTACTACCCTATAAAACTCGTGCTAATTTGTTTCTGCAATTAAAATTACCAGATAAGGATATTAAGTACATATGTATTTGTAATCGGGATCAGTTAAGGTATCTGATAAAAATCTTATCGGGATTCTTTCGTGCAGGCTGTCGGTGATATTACCTACGCATTTTAATCGTAGACATCGGCATAAATATGAGAGTTTATTATCATCGCAAACGACACTTTTGCTTATCGAAACGATGTCGATTGCTTGTAGCTTCCATAAGCCTAAGCAAAAAGATGTAATAGGTGGTATGGTATTATTTTGGCCTGTTTAATTGAAATTTAGTTTTACTAAATGAGTTTCTACTAGCTTACTTTTAAGATGATTTGTAGATTTCTTCAAAATCATTTATTTCTATATTTATTACTGGATCCATGCTAAAACAACATTTCTACAGCAAAACCACAAATTTGATTATTCATAATCTCTAGTGAGATACCTGAAACTTAAATCACTCAAAAATAATCTAAAAGCAGTTCAAAGGAATATTATAATATTATGAAGCTTAACAGAACAATAAAACGACAATTGTCATCCGTGAATGACTTGCAAATTTCTCAAAAAAGCCTCTACGTATTGGATCCATCTCCATATCAGCATCTCCACACAAGTCCATCAAAAGACCGGGGTTTATAGGCCCGTGAAACGAAAGAGGCAATAGTATTAAGACAGTTAAGAAATAATTGGATAGTAATATTATTATTGTTCACAGAGACTCCTCATAGTCCTCATGTCTTTATCTCATTGGCCGGCGCCGCACTACTTACTACACCGGTCTTATTTAAATCTGCCGGTAATTGGTTACTAGTCCTCCGATTGAGATACAGACATTTTTATATGCTCCTCGTTTTGCAACACTTAGCAATACTTAATGTTAACATGTTCACTGATAATTATTTAAATAAACTGAGCAAATGCAGAGTTCTGATTGCTCAAGGGAGAGCATTTGGTCGTGTGAGCAAAATTTGCACCATCGTTTGCTGGGTACAATAGTGGTGCATATTCATTACGTAGAACCAGTAATTTGTAGACAGAGCTGTTCATTTATATTTTTTCTTTAATTTGCTGATGCTTACGTTTTCAGCTGATAAATATTACGAGTAAATATGACGGGTGGTCTGGTATGCGGGTGTAGGTACGCTTACATGACTAGAAAGCGATGGTATTTTTGGTTTTGATAACTTATTTCAGACGTCTGTTACGTATAATAATAACCGTCAACTTTGTCGCCTGGTACCCCACATCACAAGCCTTAATTGAGCTTACCGTGGGACTAGGTCGATTCGTGTAAGATGACCCAAGATATTTATTTATTATTACTTATTATTATAACTTTCGCGTGATGTTTTCCATTCAAAATGTTACTCGCATACATTCTGACAGACATTCATTTTAATGTGCAATTTAATAAATATCGACGAAAAAATATACGAAAACTAAACAATCTTGCGCTCCACGTGCTATTAAAAAGAAATCTGCATA
>JALPQI010024090.1:0-15664 GCA_025490895.1 Thaumatotibia leucotreta | reverse complement strand
GTTGCATTTGCTGTTTGAATAACCTTAATCCTTATGCCTTAGTTAAATTACGCTTATTACCAGCCAGTTGGTCACTGTGGGAAAGAGGCGGCGCCTGCGCATTGTCTCGTTCGTTTCCGGACGTCATTCCGAAAATTACCGATTCCGACTCGAATGATTTATGCGCTCGTTACGTTTAATTTGAAAATGTTTAGTGGTTGTGTTTTGCTTGTTGGAGTAATTGGGCGTTTTAAAGTGGGCTAGTTGTCTTAAAATACTCGTAAGGTAGGTATATTGGCTACTAATGTTACTCTGAGCTTATTTTACTCCACAAAAAACAGCTATGCTATTCTGTTATTCACAAATTTGACGCTGCGTTCGTCAACGAGCTCGACGTCGAGACAGCCTTGTCTAAAATCCTAGCTGTTATATTTATTTTGACATTAGGAATCGAGGCTGTGGGCGAGTTCGTCGCTGTTTTTCGTTAAAGAATACGAACTTCGTACATTAAACGTCAAACTCTCGACGCAGTGTAGTTCCAGCTCACGCCACATTCGTCGCCGAGCGCTAGTGTCGTTTAAAGTACATTAGTGAATACCATTTTTAGGCTCGACGCTGCCGCAGCGTTGACACAACGCCTGATAGCAAGGTGGTTTCCTTAGTGAATAACACTGCTGTACATGATGAAGGTAAATATCGCATTGTTTTTTGAGGAAAATTCAGCAGCTAGCAGAAAACGAAAAAAATATAAACGAAAATGGCTGACCTTCAATAGCATTTGCCTATTGTCTTTGAAACGTCGTGAAACACGTTCATAGATTATTTTTTACGTAAAGGTAAGGAAAATATCAATAGTTAAAAATGTATGCGAACTCTGGGTTTCAGGTTTTCAGTTGGTGATAAGACCATGATTGTGTAAAGTGAGTGATTATGAAACTAAATAATGCATGTTTTAGATATGTTTACATTTTTTTGTTTTTGTGTAGATAGTTGAGGTAGGTATAGATAGGAAGACTGATTACTAATTTTACTCCGAGTTTATTTTACTCCACCGAAAATCGTCTATGTTCGTCTACGACGAATGTATCTATCTAAATATTGTATTGTTTTTTGAGGATCATTTGTTTTGAACCTACCTAGTATGTAGGTATTGTCGGTATTGTATTACATATTATTAAGGTGGATTTAGCCAAACGAGCTAATACTCACTCATTTTATCTTCCACTCTACGAAATCAATGAATTTCGACGAATCACGTAACACATTTTGTGTAACGAACGAATTTCGTAGAGTGGGGGATATAATGAGCATTCGCTCGTGTGGTCTAAATCCACCTTTACGTGTGAAGACTGTGAAGTATTAGAGAAACCAAGTTTAGGTAGTAATATGGCTCCTATAAGTGCTACGTGAAACAATATCACAATCATAAAATAAACTTTAAGATCTGAGTCTGTCCTAATTCATTTGCAACATTGTATAATCCGTATAAAATTTAACACAATTCCCACAAAACTAATAACGTTTCGTAATAATTCATTTCGCGATAACATTTACAACAATGAAGGCACACGAAATTGCTTTAGTATATCGGCGACATATCATAAACGCCACCAGAATCCACATATACCATCCAATCACAATAAATTCAACCTTAATTCCTCTCAATAAGGATCATACCAATTGATTAACTTAAGTTGGCAATCACAGCGTGACAAAGTCATAGTTCAACTCAAGAAAAAATAAAGCGAACCCTAAAGGTTTCTTAATAAGGTTCATATTACCTTCGAAATGACAACAGGTTGATTTAAAAAAAATAACAAAGACACCGGCTCGCTCAAAAGGCCTTAATCGATTATGGATCGATATAGCGAGTCGATTATGATGGTGTCACCCGGAACGAATCGGACCACAGACAATGGTTTCTTCATCAGAGACAAAAAATGCCGCGAAATATGGATTATGAAGGGTAATCTGGGTATACAGGGTGTTTCAGCTTGTTGGCAATGGTACATTTATATTGTGATTAATTTAAGATTTAAACTTAAAGTGGGTGATACCAATTCCACATGATTTGAGACAATTTATTATTTGATATTAGAAAAAAATATCAAAACACAAAAGTTTCATGAAGCAACATATCATTTTACAGTTATTTCATATTATTTTTATGTCCGGTTTGCTATCATTGTGCCTAGGAATTCGTAATTAAAAAAAAATCCAAAATTTATAAATTCTAAGCACCAGCATCTCTCTTGCAGTTTGCGTTTTGTTAAGTATTACACTTATTATCTACTCTAAAGTACTGTAAAGTAATAAAGTAGGTATAACAACAAAACGCATACATTAGCTCACCAGTCTAATACCTAAGTAAGTATAGGTGAGTTATTGTCAGACGGAAAAACAAAACTTGTCCATTTGGTGGTCAAAAGTTAACAGCTTTTGACTATGAATCTATCACCAATTCATCACATCACAACATCAGCATCCGCTGTTAGACAATGGCCTTCTCCTTAACAATGCGTATGCAAAGGTGCGTTCAAACTAAAAGAGCATTCGCTGTTCTAACCCCCACTCTACGAAATTCGATCGGTACACAAAACGTGATTGGTTGATTTCGTAGAACGGGCACTAGAACAGCGAATGCTCTTTTGGTTTAAACGCACCTTAACAATGCGTATAATCGCCACGCTGGGCAAGCGGGTTGGCAATCGCAGTATGTCCACTATGTTTCAGTATCCTGCTGCTCATCAACAATCTTCGATAAATAAATGGTCAGTGTCTTCAATCCCTTAGCCGACTCCTGACTCTTACACCACCCATGGGAAGTTGGGGTGGTGACAAAAGTATTCTTACTGCCGTCACCACATGGCCTCGGTACGGCACCGCAGGAATAATATATTAAATCCAAATCCCGATTTCCATCCACCCTGTATACGTGGCGGTCCTAGCGGGGGGCGTAGACGGCGCCGTGGCTTTGTTGCTCATTTTAAGGTTAACTTTTTATGTCACGGGTTTATGTCATCGAGACGATTTTAAACGTTTTGAACAAGATTTTGATTTTAGGTGATTATTATAGTAACCAAAAGAGCGACATATGTATAGGAAATGTAGGGTCAAGATACATGGTGGACTCGTTTCTAGTTATTTATAGATAGGTACTCTGTTTGGTTAGGTATTTGAAAAAGGTAAACAATCTTGCAGTACCTTTTTATTGAAAACTATAAATAGAAAATAAGTTTTACCAAATATACATAATATAGCAAGGAAATACAGTGATTTACATTGTTTTGATTTATTAAGTACCTAGTTTGGATTTTTAAATGCATTTTTCAATAAAAAGATACTGCGTTTGTTTACGTTTCTTTTTAATACCTAACCAAACAGAGTATAAGTACCTAGGTGTATTAGTGTGGTATTAAAACTCAAACAAAAAAAATAAGGAAAAAGTGATGAAATCCATCACTATTTACTTTCTTTTGGCAAAGAAAAAATCTTACACAAAACAACCTACAAGATACTTAAATTGAAGTTTGTGTTGCGGGTACTAAATCGACCATACCTAATTGATAAATTATTATACCTTACACCAAAAAATAGCGTATGCTCTGTAGTATTTGGAGCTACTCATGCCTCCATACCGACAAAGTGGGACGCTTTACCGTAAAAAGATCACAACTAGAGTCCAGTGTATGACATAGGTCTCTTGACTAGGTCACGGAATGACAAGCGAATCGTTTAATTGGACCGTTATATGACAGGATGCTTAGCCAAGTTGCAATCGCTAACGCTTAGTAGCGTATCGCAGTTTCCCCTCTCTGTCACTCTTTCATATTAGTGCGAGACCTATCTTCAGTCGGAAGTTCATTCTCAGGACAGTTATTTCAGAACGACAAGCGAATCGTTTAATCGGTCCATTAGCGTGACAGATATGTTAAATTAGCTCCCGTCACGTGTCCCGACTGTCACGTTAAAACGCCGGTGTTGGGTGGCGTTTATTTTGTTTAGGTCGACTTATGGGTGGTCGATGGAATGTCATATTGTTTATGCAGGTTCAATGACCTGTAGGATAACCAAAGAACTTGATATTTTCCTTATAATTATACAGGATGATTTAGAGCCGTGATCAGTTTTACATTTTTTTAACGTCACAAGCAACTGAATACCCCGGGTCTCGATAAAAACAAACGACTAGTATATATATTTTTTCTTTTTTTTATCATTTATTTTTTTATTAAAATTGTATTCCCTCTTCGAATCAGAATTGTGTTAATAATAAATTTTAGCATTTATTGCATAAAAAAATGTACTTTGTTCAGCATCTCACATATCTCAAGAATGCATTTAGCATCTCAATTTTACATTTAAAAGTAAAAAAAAATGATAATGTTGATATAGTATCTACCTACGGATAACTATTGCGCTGAATCGATGTGCTACTTTGATGGCATTTTTTTTATCGAACGTAGAAGGTAGGTACCTACGTAATTTATAGGACCACAAATATTTTGATGAATGCACTAACACATTGTATTAAATATCTAGATCAATTTGTAGTTTATAGGATATAGTTACACACATAATTACACTTTTAAATGCATATTTTACGTGATCCCAAGCCATAAGTGTTATTTAGGTACTGCCTTCCGAACTCACTACCTGACCAAATCAAGCCTTAAAATCGTAGGTACACCCACGTGCGAAAATTCGTAAAAGCTCTAAATTTATTTTCCGTTTAGGAAACAAGCACCTGTCGTTTAGTGCATTAAAAAAAATCACTGCTGTTAAGCACTATACAAACTCACTATGTCAGCTCAGCTCATGGTAAGCCCACTCTGTAGGCTTATGATGGTATACCTACTGTGTTTAATCATTTATCGTTGCCTTCAGAAGAATCAGATGTTCACAAGAATCTGTCGCATGCAATAATAACATTTAGGAAGAATTATAGCAAACACAAGCATAAAATTCGTCGTGTCATCGGAGGCACCTGACGGACAATTAGAAAAACATGCCGACAGACGAAAGAAAGTACGCGTCATCTAATACCGTGGGCGGCAGCATAGGCGAGGAAGGGTTCCGATATATTTATTTATTTATTTAATCTTCATTGCATATTAAATTAAGTACAAAAGGTGGACTTAACGCCATAAGGCATTCTCAGGAGTCAACCATTAGGTCAAACAGAAATTAAAAGTATTGGTGCGGTCAAAGACACAAGTAAAATATTATTTAAACACGAACAAAAAAATACTACAAGTTACTAAATATTAATACACAATAAAAAAGTAGAAATTTATACAATTTTTATTACATACAAAGAATATAATATAGGTACATCTACATACGACATACATACCATAAGTACCCGCTGAGTAATTTATTTATTCACATAATAATTATACATATGTGAGTGAGTTTAGTTAAACGTCCCACTGTATCGATTTTGGTTACGGAGACAGCAAAACCAACCGAAAATCGACTTTCAAGTGTCATAAGAGTCGACTTAGGGATTGAAGTGTCACTGACTCAATGATCTTTGATACAAGATATAACTTAATTTGTATTTTTTTTAGTACAGATGGTGTACTTTTTAGGCTCTAGTGCGAGAAGTGGGTCATTTTACGTCAGGTCCAAAACTTCGGAGGGCCATCTGTACTAAAAAACGTCGTACGAGACACGTGCAAAAACGAAATTCGTTCATTTAGTGTTCTTCGCACTTGTGTCGTTTTAGTACTACCTATTTTAATTCTAGTGAACAATACATAGGTAAATATTGTATTGTATTGTAACGCCAATGGAGCACCCAGTTGCCCAACCGGACCACGGACCCCTAATCCTTTGATACACCGGCTCACACCTCAAACCAATAATTGATGCAATATTGTCATCTCCAATGTGACAGAAACGTCTGTCATGTTGTCTGATGAGTGTGGAGGCGGCATTATGCGGTGTGACTGGAGTGTGGATAAACAAAGAGTGGTGTGGATAAAAAAAAGTGGCGTCATTTTTTTATTAGGTTAGGCTTTTAAAGATTTTGAAGACTTTCTTGAAATCGAAAAAGTGTACCTTAAAAGATGTAAGTAGTGTAAGTACCTACTTACTCCTAGTCGTAAGTCGATAATCATTCGTCAAATGCCAAAGTCATACTTACAAACACTTTACTATCTATACTATTACCCCCTTATTCATAAGCGTTTGTTAACTTAAGAAGCCGCTAATAATTGTTTGTCCCTTTTGCTCTTATGGCCACATTGTTAAGACCGAAAGGGACAAACAAATATTAGCGGCTTGTTAAGTTAACAAACGTTTATGAATAAGGGGGTTAGTCAGTCAGTAGAATCCAAAAAAAATGTACTAAAAAAGTTTCAATTCAATTATTGGACCACGGACCCCCAATCCTTTGATACCGCCGGCTCACACCTTAGACCCAAATAATTGCTGCAATATTGTCATCTCCAATGTGACAGAAACGTCTGTCATGTTGTCTGATGAGTGTGGAGGCGGCATTATGCGGCGTGACTGGAGTGTGGATAAACTGTGGGATATGTGACGGCGGCTTTTTGAAGTGGGAATTAAAATGGTGATTATTTAACTATTGAGGAATTCGGCTTCATGGTGTTATTTTCGAATGTAGGTTGGGTTTTTAAGATTTTGAAGACTTTTTCGAAAACGAAATTGTGTACCTTTTACCTTTAAAAGATGTAGGTAGTAGATACATTGCCAATCCTATTCGTAACCCAATCATTCGTCAAATACCAAAGTCATCATACAAACACTTTACTATCTATCTATAGGTAGGTAAGGTACTATTAGTCAGAAGAATACAATAGTACATTTCAATATAAGTGCAAAAAAAATAGTTTTTACACGTGTATCGAACGACTTCTTTCATAACAAATGCCTTCAAAAGAGAAATTTACGCACGCGAAGCGTGCGCAAAGTTTACTTTTCCGCACTAGTTAGGAAAAAAAAATATATGGTTTAAGAACTTTATTCTCATAAAGAATTTACAAAATTCGGTTACAATGAGAACACAATTTTAAAAACTTAATACTAACTACAACGCTAAAGCCTAAAACTTGCATGATTCCATAATCATTGTTATTATTAGTAGGAATTTAAATTGTGGACCATAGTTGCAGTATAACCCCCTTATTCATAAACGTTTGTTAACTTAACAAGCCGCTAATAATTTGTCCCTTTCGGAGTTAATAATGTGTCCATAAGAGCAAAAGGGACTAACAATTATTAGCGGCTTATTAAGTTAGCAAACGTTTATGAATAAGGGGGTAAGACTATAGTTGAGTGGTTTTACGGTACCTAGACCGAGCAGAAAAGTGCTATAAAAATTCATTCCTACACACATGTAGTACTTCCAATACCGGTATTACCGGGATCCCAGTATTGTCCACACAAAAAATACTGGTAACCGAAGCCCTAATACACTTGTGCAGAAAAGCACCTAGTAGAGGTATCACTTTTCTGTGCATAAGTTCATCTAAAAGTGCATTCAGACCAAACGAACATTCGCTATTCTAACCCCCACTCTACGAAATTCGATCGTTACACAAAACGTGATTGGTTGATTTCGTAGAGCGGGGGATAGAACAGAATGCTCTTTTGGTCTGAATGCACCTTAATATAAACACATGCAGCTGACAGCGCTTTCTTCACAGCACTTGCGGGGTAAAATTTATTACAAATATTGGATGTCGTATACCTACTCAAATATATCAAAGAAAAAACGACCAAGATCACCAACGTCCGAGGTGGGAATCGAACCCACGTGCTTTCGCGGCTGATGCCTGCACGGCTCGGCCACTCGGTCTTAGCAACCACTAGTCAATTTTCTCGGGTACCTATCTATATGCAATCCCTTACAAGGCTAGACGCCTTTGACCATACTCTAAGGGCAAGTAATACATGCATGCATCTTCTATTAGAATACCTTTCGGTTTCTAGAATAGCTAGGAAGCTGGTGCTGCCATAAAAAAAAAATTGAGTTTTCACAATAACTTCTTTAATAGGTAGTTATTTGTTTTACTAGAGAGCAAAGTGATTGTTTAACTCTCGTGCAAATATTGAAACCCGAGCAAGCGAAAGATTCCAGAATTTGAACCACTCGCTGCGCTCGTGGTTCATACAATGGAATCTTAAGTGATACGAGGGTTTTAAGGCACGAGAGTTGAACAAGCTTTGCTGCCGAGAGTGCCGAGTGTAACACAACATTTTTCACCACACTAAAGCGAGGAAACATGCGAAATAAAACTCAAACATAACAAATAAGAAGGTATTTATTTGCAAGTCCTCAACTTCCAAAAAATAAACAAATCAGCTTTAGTCTATCCAGAAGAATAAAAAAAACTACTTTAACGTCTAGAGATTAAAACACAGTTTTGCGCTCTGAAATTGAAGGACCAACAGCGTGTTTACGAGCAGTGTGGTGAAAAATGTATTATTTATTTATTTCCCATTATTGTCCCCAGATCTATCATTAGTGTGGGATGTGATCTTAATATGCCGCAGAGGTTTGAGCCATCTGCGTCAGATTGGGCGGCGGTGACGCGGCGGATTTGTGGGACGTGGGACTTATTGAACATTTTGGGGATGCGGAAATTGCGAATATAATTAAACGATTTAACTCACGTGTGTGTATATTGGAGCATTTCTCAAAAAAAATAATTATATTTGGATTATGTCTTTAGGTGCATTCAGACCAAACGAGCATTCGCTGTTCTATCCCCCGCTCTACGAAATCAACGAATCACGTTTTGTGTAACTATCGAATTTCGTAGAGTAGGGGGTTAGAATAGCGAATGCTCGTTTGCTCTGAATGCACCTTTAGATATTGATAAAAATTGGTAGATAGAGTTAATAGTGCGAAGCAAAATCCACCACAAAATGTCCCAAAATGTTTGTATGAACCATTACTTTTTTGTTACCAAAAATGTATGGGAATCTGGTAACGGAAAAGAAACTTCCATACAAACTTTTTGGAACATTTTGAGAAATGTGTTGGGTGCTCAGCATCATTGACAAGAGTATACCAATTTTTTTAAATTTCGTACATGTTCCAAATTACCTTGTTTTAATAAAGTTTTTAGATATTTTTATTATTTTGTTTTACTCAGAGGTGTCGAGCCTAACTCCAATGATCATAATAACGTATGCGGAGTGAAATTTGGACAGATTTTGAACAAATAAAAAAAAATAACAAAGTTAAATTAAAATTGTGTCTCAATGCTAAATTAATTTGTATACATTTGTTAATTAATTTGGAAACTTTTATGTGTTTTGGCATCTTTCTTTAGAAATTATGGCCAATCAAGTAGAACAATGTCGCAAAACTGCATGTATTTTCCACAGGACACATTTGCTTAGGCCAAAATCGACGATTATTGTGAATTTTTGGAAGAAGCCAAGATTTGAAACACTGTTTTATAATAATTTTGTGTTCTTTTTCTTTCCGAAAAATGATACTAGTAACCCTAGAATAATGTAATATTTTAGCTACAGCCACTTTTCTGAGAGAACTCGAATAAAGGAAATTACGTTAGACCTAATTACAAAATCGAACAGAAAGCTCAGAAGGACTTCTAAATACAACAAAAAAATTGTTTTAAAAATTCCTTAAGGCATGAGCATCACAAAACTTTAACAAAAAGCAAGCCTACCACGACCGAAAATAAAAATAAACAACTATGAAAATGTGATTTCGTCATTTGGTCAAAAAGTGTAAAAAACACCGCTTTTGCAGAAACGGATGTCACGTTGAACGAGTTATAGGTAACTTTAATTATACATTTTTAACATAGTAACTATTATTTTCAGAGTACCAATAGCCCAATGGAAAAGAATATGAAATATGATGAGCAAAGGATGTTTGTTTAAACATATTTCCTACAGAATATAAAATTAGAGGCAAGAAAAATGCTAACATCTGTTTTTTCGACATCAATGGATAAATTACCGTAAAACTGGAGTTATACACTTTGGATTCAAATAATTTTTATCTTGCATAAATCCTTGTTAAAATCGGTATTAAGAGATGTGAATGTTTAAGAAAATAATAATGTCATTATTTATTTAATATTACATTTAACTTTGTCTAGATTTCATTCCGCATACGTTACCGGTTCTTAAGACACTTTTGTCATGAGATGCTACTAGTAATTTAAGATATTTCCGGTATTTTTAAGTACACATTACGTGATATCCTTTACTTTAATCATAAATAACTAGGCAGTGAATCATATTCGAAATTCAATCAATAATATTGTTCTTCAATTATAATTTAAAAAACGCAAAACGAACTGAATTATATATCCCGGGTATATTCAAGTACGGTTTTCAAAGACTTTCATACAAAATATGCTTTAATGTGTCAAAAATGGGCAATTTTTCCTTACAATGTTAAATTTCATACAAAGCAGCTTTTTCTAAAAAAAATGTATAACAAAATAACTATTCCTGTTACATGCATAGTTTATTAATCATAATAATTAATGAAATATCCCTCACAATGATATCTATAAAATAATAGTACATTACGACACAAGTGCGAAAAACATGAAATTCGAAACGAGTGGCGATGTTGTAAAGCACGACCGACAGGGAGTGTTTTGTACAGATGGTACCTTTTTTAGGCTCTAGTGCAAGAAGAGGCTCATTTTACGTCCGGCCCAAAACTTCGTAGGGCCATCTGTACTAAAAAACGTCGTACGAGACACGTGCAAAAAGGAAATTCGTAACTCGTGTCGATTTTACGAAAGTCGAAAGTTTACTTATTAGTTTTATTAGTATTAAATTAATATATATTTTGTATTCAGAGTATTGTATTATTCATTTCAGAGTTAGTTACTAAACAGTGTTAGATAAGTTAATCTAAATTTTGTTGTGTATATCAATATGTTAAGCTAAGATATTATTCTGGATTGTTACTAAACTTAGTAGTGTAGAACTTAACTGGAAAATGAAGTGTTCACCTGTAATTGGGGTGCATATGTACCTATATAAATAATTACCACTTATTCCATGTAAACTTGCCTTATGTACTCTGTTGGTGTCCCGTATAATAAATAAAATAAAAATAAAATAATAAATTTAAAACATCGCCACTCGTTTCGGATTTCCTGTTTTTCGCACTTGTGTCGTAACGTACTATTAAATCGCATTAATAGAGCTACTGAAAACTTTCGGAACAGCCCTCGTATAGTAATTGAAGTCAAGCAACACTTTCCATTTTACAGCCCTTGGGCCACCAACTCTAAACATACCTACTAAAATAACTTTCATATTAACACTAAAATCCTTCCAACCTTCATTTTCGCTATTCCAAAGATAATCGAAATATAAAAAAAAGCATGACATGTCAAGCGCCCAAGTCATTTCATGCAAAATTAACATGCCGACCCTTTTTTATGTCACAAACGTGTGAGGACATGCTTT
Organism: Thaumatotibia leucotreta; assembly: GCA_025490895.1. NCBI lineage: Eukaryota > Metazoa > Arthropoda > Insecta > Lepidoptera > Tortricidae > Thaumatotibia > Thaumatotibia leucotreta. The sequence goes on along the minus strand of JALPQI010024090.1, from coordinate 4,237 downwards.
TGTTTTTTTTTAATAACGGTCCTTAGCAAAAACCCTTGAGTTTGATCTAGTTTACATTTTCTATTCAATCACGCAAATTTCAACCTTATTTTAAGGTCCTTAAAGGTGAAGGCGACAGCATGGATTAGTTTGTAAATTTTTCGAATGTGCAACTGTGATAATATTTAATATTCAGTTTGGATTCTGAATTTTGAACTTTATTGTATAAGCAGTAAGGAAATTGTAGTAGTAATAGTAAGTTTGTATGGTAATGCAATGTCATCGTACCGGCATAGTGAGAATCAAAGACAAAATTAAAGTTTTTTTTAAAGTTTGGCGATGTGGTATATTTAAGTGACGATGTGGTACAAAAAATAGCGACAGAAATGTGACGAATCAAGTAGATTGGAGATCTGTCCACTGTGACGTTTCAAAAAAGTTAAAAAAATCGTGGCTCTTCTTAATTTGCACAAAATTAAAATGTCTTACGAATATTAGTATTTTAATAAGGTACCTATTGTACTATAGTTACTGAAGTATCAGGATGCTTAGCCAAGTTGCCAATCGCTAACGCTTAGTAGCGTATCGTAGTTTTCCCTCTCTGTCACTCTTTCGTATTAGTGCGACAAAGACAGTTAGCTGCCTTTCGTTTACGATTGACGATTACGCGTTAAGCATTTGGCAATTCGTCTAAGCACCCAGGTATATTTCTTATTAGATTTATACCAAGAAGTCCAATAAGATTCATTCTAATTAGGTGGGAGTTACATGGGTACCATATTAATTTAATACAAAAATCTTATGAGAAAAGCAGGTAGGTACCTTTGTACCTACGTAATTTATCATTATCGGCCTACTATTTTAAAATTATACATTGCGTGACTACACGTACCTACCTAATAAAAATAAAGTACTTAGGTAGGTACCTAAATGTACTGACATTTCTATTACTCCCTAGGGAATTTCGCTTTTCTTATACTCCCGCTATGCATGCAAGCAATGGCGCGCTTAGACAGCAAGCGTGATGAAAATAGGTAACTATTAGTTTGGTAGGTATACCTACAAGGAAATGACGTAAAATCTACAGAAAATACTGTTTTATTAAAATTAAATCCATTTAAATTTCTCCTAATCAACGTAAGCTACTTATTATGAATTAAACAATTATGTATGATCTTACTCATAAATTTAAAAAATATTCTTGCAGTAGGTATCGTTGTAGCGATTTATTCGCGACTTCCGGCGCTTACACTTCCGTTTCCCCTGATAGGCATTTCTACTTCCGTGACCGGTATCCTTACTTAGTAGCCTACCTATTGGTACCTACCCTAGGACCCTAGCACACCTATTAAGAGAAAATAGCACTGAGATGTAGGTATAACAATTTAAGACATACCTACCTACTTGAAATAAACCTCGTATCTCAGTTCTAATTCAATACAGACATACGACGTTGATAAGACTAGTGACAATGAAAATAGGTCACATTTGAATAAACAATTGCTGTCGCTTTCTAAGGCCTAGAACTTCCATACACCTAAGAAAGGGACAACTGCAATTACCCCTCATAATAACTTAAGAAATAAAAATTATTCCTATTAAAACTCCAATTAGAAAATAAAACTTAATTTCGTTTAAAATTAAAACACGTCAACCAATAATAATCATTTAAAAATTATAAGATGAAAATACGTAACCAATCACAATTAATAATTTCAATAATTTTTTAAATAGTTAACTAAAAATCATTATTCAAATTCTAAATTTAAACATGTCAACCAATGAGAATTAACTGAAGATAATCTAATTCTATTTTCCACATTTCTATTACGCCTTATTCCAAAGCTTTAAGATTCATTTCATTGCATTTTATCTCATAGGATTAAGGTTCATTTTAGTTAACGAATCAAATCAGAGCTAACCACGTGACAAGGGCGTTGACCTGTCGCTTTGTCACCACGATGTCATTGGGCGCTGGCGACGCTTGTGATTGGTCGACGGTGTCGCGGGCGTAAGCAGGCGACATTGCTGATTGGTCCGCTTTGTCACACGGAGGGCGGAGCTGGTAGCATTCTTATTTTTTTAAAGAAATTTTGTTTAGAAAAAATGGCCAATCGGGTTAGCTGTTTGTTTTTTAATGTTTAGTTTTTAATTTGAAGGACCAAGGCTAACTTAACAATGCCAACGTCAATAAAGGTTAAATTAAAATAACAATTTGATTGTAACTAGGTAGGTAGCTTTACTACCTTTTCTACGTAGGTAGAGTAGGGCAATTTCTTAAGTTTTATAGCAAGTAGGTAAGCTAGGCAATATTTTTTATAGTTATAAAAAAGGAAGATAATGGAAAAGTATGGAAAGAAACAATGTTGACGTGTCTTATCGAAATTTGAGGTATCATAATTTCATAATTAAAGCAATAATTAAAGTTCTGTTTTGAAAGGACTACCTATGCGTCAAAATGGAACAAAACCCAACAGAGCTGAGATTAGTGTCATTAAAAAGGTCTGCTTACGTAGGTACCTTATTTCATTCTAAATATTTATAATAGGTGCAAAGTTGAATTCTATTGGATAATTTTATATGAGTAACGCGTTCTTCGGGTACTCTCTAAGTAAATCACCGTCGTCCATACACCAATCATTATAGTATTTACTGACTAAAATACAAATATCTCCGTTTTGCAATGGAATTTATCATAGTGTCAATAGAATGAAATGAAATAGATGTAGGTAAATACCTATTTAATGACACAACTTTCAGCTCTCATCCGTGACACATCACTCTCCATACAAATCTTCCCTTAAAGTCCTTTACACTTTAACTCACTTTCATCAAGTTTTTGTATAGGTACCTAGGTAGGTACCTACTTTTAACCTCGTGCCTACATTAGGTATGTCAAATTAAATTGGAAATTTGTCTAATTTTTAGTATTGTTGCAGAAGGTTAAACAAATATCTGAGCAAGCCTCTATTCTCATGGCGTGGCGTTAGAATGCATGTTCAAATATGACTGGATCTATTTACTAGTCTGTACGGAAACTGAATTCGTCTATCAGTAAGGCAAGCCCATACATCCCACGCGCCATCACTTCCCAAACAACCTGCGAGTCCCGTGACGCAACGGCACGTTTTTGCAATGTAGGTATCTACTTAAACTATCTACGTACCGTTTGTGCGGAGACTGAAGGCGTCTAACAGCAAGGCACTCTCATACATTCCACGCGCCATCAATTTCCGAACAAACTCCCTACTGTTGCCATCAGATATCGGTGCGGGGCGCTCAATAATATCTGAGCAAGTATTGTCATGGTGTTAGAAAGCATGTTCAGATATAACTGGATCTATTTACTAGTCTGTACGGAAACTGAAGGCATCTATCAGTAAGGCAAGCCCATACGTTCCACGCGCCATCACTTCCCAAACAACCTACGTCCCGTGACGTAACGGCACGTTTTTGCAATGTAGGTATCTACTTAAACTATCTACTTACCGTTTGTGCGGAAACTGAAGGCGTCTAACAGCAAGGTACTTTCATACATTCCACGCGCCATCACTTTCCGAACAAACTCCCTACTGTCGCCATCAGATATCGGTGCGGGGTGCTCAAAAATATCTGAGCAACTTGAGCAAGTATTGTCATGGCGTTAGAATGCATGTTCAAATATGACTGGATCTATTTACTAGTCTGTACGGAAACTGAAGGCGTCTAACATCAAAGCACGCCCATACGTTCCACGCGCCATCACTTCCCAAACAACCTGCGCAACGGCACGTTTTTGCAGGGTAGTAGGTATCTACTTAAACTATCTACTTACCGTTTGTGCGGAAACTGAAGGCGTCTAACAGCAAGGCACTCTCATACATTCCAGGCGACTTCACTTTCCGAACACTCTACTGTCGCCATTAGATATATCGGTGCGGGGCGCTCAAAAATATCTGAGCAAGTATTATCATGGCGTTAGAATTTAGAATGCATGTTCAAATATGACTGGATCTATTTACTAGTCTGTACGGTAACTGAAGGCGTCTATCAGTAAGGCAAGCCGATACATCCCACGTGCCATCACTTTCCGAACAAACTCCCTACTGTCGCCATTAGATAATAATTATTTGAAGTATTTGAACAAGTATTGTTATGGCATTAGAGTGCATGTTCAAATATGACTGGATCTATTTACTAAACTGTACGGAAACTGAAGGCGTCTAACAGTAAGGCAAGCCGATACATTCCACGCGCCATCACTTCCCAAACAAACTAC
>JALPQI010024089.1:0-15383 GCA_025490895.1 Thaumatotibia leucotreta | reverse complement strand
TATACGATTGCAGAATGGCATCTTGGCTAGACCTGGGTACTTAGACAAGTTGCCAATCGCTAACGCTTAATCGTCAATCGTAAGCGAAAGGCAGCTAACTGCCTGTCGCACTAATATGAAAGAGTGACAGGGAGGAAAAACTACGATACGCTACTAAGCGTTAGCGATTGGCAACTTGGCTAAGCATGCTGCTAACCTTCGTGCGGCTCATGATATAAATAAATAAATATTTTGGGACATCTTACACAAATCAACCTAGTCCCACGGTAAGATCAATTAAGGCTTGTGATGTGGGTACCAGGAGACGATATATAATAATATATAGATACGTATAGTTGCTTACATACATACACAGCCACGACCAAGGAACAAATATTTGTGATAAATAAATATACAAATAATGCCGTCGCCGGGATTCGAACCCGTAACCTGGAGCTTCATAGGCAGGGTCACTACCAACTAGGCTACAGAGACTGACAATAAAATCACAATGGTGAAATTGAAATTCGTGAAAGTGTTTATTATTTCGTGGTCTCTGTAACAAAGTAAACTAAGTCACTCAGATACCTAGATCTGTTGTTTGTGATCTCGTAGCTACAAGATACTATAAGGGTTTGTGAGCGCTTGTCTTGTTATTGATCAAATCACAAATTGTGCAAATATACTGCGTATCTAAAGATGGCTGATAGATTTGGAGGCCATATTTAGACGGAGTAAATCTCGTTTTTTTTAACAATTAATGGACTTAATGGTTTACAGTAAAACATAAACGTTGTATTCAAAACCCATTCTAGCTAGATACTTAATTATATATATTCATGGCATATTTTATACTTGTGAGGTGTTGGGACTCGTAATAACTCCGTTTGGAGGTTTTCGGAAGCTTAAGAATTGTCGATTTTTTTATATAGGGAAACTTGCCTAATTCGTACCCCTTAAGAGAAAGTTCTAAATATCAGGATATATGAATAAGAAATTAATATGTGAATGATATCAAAAGAATATTTATTTATTTACTAATCGACCAAAATTAAAAAATAATTGTGAACTTCAATATATTTTGAGATAAATACAATTTAAAAAAAGTGGAAAAAGTACGATTTAAGACTATGTATTCCAAAATCGTACCTCTGTATTTCTATATCGTACCGGCGTGACTTAGTATGAAAATTAAGGTCAGATAATTAATTATATATTATAGTCTCGTTATCATAGCCAATGATATTCAGGGATATTAGTAATATTAATTTAGCCACTAATCTTTATTATATTGTTGACTTTCTTGTTTGCTTATTTCAGATTAAAAACTAACATTTTAACGATTTTTTTTCATTCCATAATTGTTTGTCAGATTGCATAATTCATGGCATTGTCAAAAATGAAAAATTACGAGCATATTTCTCGACTCCAGCACAATGTCAGTGGATCCAGACTTCATTGCGTAGGTACACAATTATTGTCTCTTTTTTTGTTTTCTCCCTACAACATGAGCCTGACCAAATTTCTTATTTTTTATTTTCCTTTGTTAATGTACACAGAGAGTTATTTCTATAACTTTACATGGCTAAGTATTGTATTATCGATTGGTTATGTATATCTTATACAGTAAAATAAACTACTATTCCTGAAACGTAGCGGTACGAAATAGAACAAAGTGATGAGTACGATTTAGGCATAAGATAACTAAGATTTAAAAGTTACCGTATAAAAAAAATGTTGTTAAACTGACGATAATATTTCTCGTAATTAATAGCGTAAATAAATAAAGAATTAAGCAAAGTAAATCAATTTACATAGATCATTGCGTTCAAAATTTAAATCCTTAAGAATCGACCTTAACTATTACTCGAAAACAGCGAAATTAATAACTTATTGAATAATTTTCGATGGAGTGCCACTGTGGGGTTGTTTCTCGAATGATGTTACACATCGACCAAGTTGTTCAGTTTTATAAAACTTGCGCCGCTTTAGCAGTTTCAATTCACAAGATATTGATGGGGTACGATTTAGGCAGGAGTACGATTAAGGCAAGTTTACCCTAGGTACAGATACCTACTAGGTGCATCTGCAACTACTTAGAACTACTTCTGAGTCTTGAATTGATTTCTAAAAAAATCCCCGAATTAACTTCTTCCTGTATGGGTACATAAATAATGTACAAGGTGGCCAAAAAATAAGTGAATTCTGGCTGCCAATGAGGTTTTAGGAAGCATAAGAAGCCTCTTAGGGATTTTTTTTTGAATTCAATTCAAGTTTCATACGTTGTAGTTCTAAGTAAATAGTTGCAGATACACCTAGCAATTGTCAACGATGAAATTATAATTTGTCGAAAGGAACTTATAATGGCATGACAATTCCCAGGTACAAACCAAGGCACGCGGCTTGGTTTGTACCTGGTACCTGGGACCATAAATGAAATTTCTAAGTAAATGTTAATATATGCACACAAATATACTTTATATAGGTAATAATTATAAATTTATAAGCTACAAACTGCACTTCAAAGCTAGTGAAAATTTAATAATAAATATCCATCCAAAAAGCTGCAAAACATTTCGCAGTAAGTGAAGCAGACAGAAACACAATTAAAAACATTCAATGGCGTTCATCAATCCGGTATTGAATATTTAAAAACTATCACAGCTTCACAGACTTCCAGCGATTTGCACAGGAAAACACAAAAGTGCTGGAAAACCCATGGATGTATAGAATATTATAGATTACCCATTTGTGCGATCTTGCAAATGGCACGTTTCTACTGATACTGATAGCTGACAGTGTACTCTGTACACTCCTTAGGGTCTCCGCAAATGCGACCTAAAAACTCCTCATGCAGCCATACGCATAGATCTGATAATAGGAGAGGCCTACGTCCAGCAGTGGACTAAAATAGGCTGATGATGTGACTGATTTTAATTTTTTGCCTTAGAATTCAAGACGGCATAAGAGCGAAATATCCGAAGCCGCGTCGGCCGAGCCGATACGTGCCGATCCACGCCGTTTGACGTCTTTTTCATACTTATACCGTCGACATAAAACGTGTTTCAGTCGAGGTCACTCGATGCGGAATCGGTCTAAATGGACTTAGTAGTCTACGATAATTATTGTTAATATGTGCGTAGCGTGTGAATACGAGGAGTGCACGGGAGTTTGCGTACTTCAGACTGTTGTGTCTTAGCGACAGAGCGTCTGGAAACAATGTATTAGTCTATCATAAACCCTAGTATAACTTGATATCCAACTGTGGAATAAAAATAAATGCCTATTTTTTCACATAATTTTCGCTATAACGCCGTTTTTTTTCAATGTTGAAAGAGACAATAGGATCTTGATTGGATTCGAAAACCAAAATTGTATTCTAGTTTCGTTGAATTTTGCTGGAGATTATAAGTTTGATGATTTGACCTATGTGGCACAATTTTAATACAGTGACATGTCTAAACATGGTCTTCGTATCATTAGGTATCATTATCCGTAGATTTTGCGTGGTCCCCGAATATTTACCAAAATATCTTATGAGTATGTATATTATTCTTATTTGATGTTCACTGTACTACTTAAACAGTCGTGTCTAACTGTCTGTAAAATGTATTATTTCAAATATTAATGACTAACTATAAATGAATGCAAATAAGAAAATAGAAAAGAAACTGGAAGGCCAAGACTGGCCGAATGAAACCAAGGAATGCGACGCAGATTTTTAACCTTTTTATAAATAATTAACTTTCTAAGAAAAGTTAATTGACAAACAATGCACTTCAAAATGAATCGTTAATTTGTACTTGACAATGACAGATCGCGGCCACTCGCAACGTTTGGAAACTAAGCAGTCCACACGCTACATTGATCGTTCGGAGGAAACAAACTTAATTGTACGGTCAATTTAAATATTTATTTTGTCAAATGTTACTACTTGCTGGTAATGCTTATTATTATCAATTTTCGTAAAATCCCGGGTCATGGCAAGACACTGTATATGCGTCCATACTCTCGTGACAAATGTATTCTTATTATCAAACCGCTATTAGAACGGGATTTGAAAGTACTGTTGACACAACAGTGTTTAAGTCAATCTGGGATATATTCAGAGTTTAAGTGCAGAGACTGACAAACAATTGACAAAATTAATCATTCGCTACATCTATAAACAACTCTTTTCTTGGTAAATGTTGTGTCAATTGTTGCGTCAACATTACTTTCGAATCCCTTTCTGATTCCGGTTTGATGATACCACCATCACCACGCGACGAAAAAAAAAAAATACATACACATAATTCTAAAATAGTTTAACAGATAAAACAGAACAGAGCAAACCATTTCAACGCATCACCAAGTCTTTTGACTTAAACGTTAATTAGAAACTTTACCTTCAACAATATACTCGTTAAGAAACTGAATTAGCATAACATAAAGATCAAGCGGGCGCTGCGAACTATCCGCTGCAAAATAAAGAGATTTTATTTAAATATAGAAAAAATGCAGAGAAAGTTCGCTGGCGCGTTCCTTTCCTCGCGAGTTTCTGGATTTTCCAAGGGAGCGCGCGAGCATTTGTCGCTTGAGGAGGCATTGCTTACACTACATACACGAAGGGAGATATTATGAGGTATAGCTCGCATCGTGTCTGGGCGGAATATCGGACGCTCACAGGTTCCTGAGGTTTTTTTTTTCAGAATAAATCCAGAATTGAAATCTTATTATTATCAATGCTCGGCGGGGGTGAGCTGTTTTTATACTAAATCTCACGTGATAGGTACATGTCATTTAGTATTAAAACAGCTCACCTCCGCCGAACATTGATTATTATCAACGCGCTTCGCATTTTCGAATACAGAATGAAGATTGCAGAATTTAGAACTGAGTCGTTCATTGTTCTCTTGTAAATAAAGTTCTTAGTTCGAAAGGTTTTAGCAGGCTAACCGAACAAGAGGTGACTTACCCCAATGACAAGGTCGGTATGATGCTTAGCCAAGTTGCCAATCGCTAACGCTTAGTAGCGTATCGTAGTTTTCCCTCTCTGTCACTCTATTATTGCGACTCATATCAAAGACAGTTAGCTGCCTTTCGTTTACGATTGACGATTAAGCGTTAGCGATTGGCAACTTGTCTAAGCACCCATGTGGTGTACTGGCAAACCCTAAAAATACTCCATGCTTAGGTAATTTTCAGTACTTGATCTTCTTTTGTTTTATACTTACTTTCTGTCCGGCTGGTTTGCACCAATACGGAATACGAGCGGGATTAGAGGAAAGTAAGTCAGCGTTAATAACGTGGTGACAGCTCATGGTGAGCACAGAAAGTAACGTTTTTCACTTGTATAATACACCTATGTTGTGTGATAACGGCAGTAAGTATACATTTGTCATCACCCCAACTTTTCCCGTAGGTGTCGTAAGAAACGGATTGTAATGTCACTGACTATTTTATTTATCGAAGATTTAAATGGGCAGCAGCATCGTCATAGTGGACACACTGCTGCGATCGCCAACCCGTGACCAGCGTGGCAATTATGGGCATTTACCTCTTGTTACGACGTATACCTAAACGCATGCACATCAGCTGACGGCGCGCTGTGACCTCTAACCTGGCTCGCGCCTAGCGACAGCGCGCATCTTCAGCCGCGATGCAACTACTGTGACGTCACATGCATGGTATCACGTCGTGAGCAGCGAATGAGAGGCATATATGACGTGATAGTCGACCAATCACATGCTGGCTCGTCATCCCTTCAGGCACCAATGAAGATTTAAGCCAACTTAGAGCGCATCACTCTCTAACATACCTACCACCACGTAGCATTACTCGTACTCGTAGCGTACTCGCGCATAGGCTAAGGAGAGACCGTTGTCCAGCAGTTGGCTAACATAGACTGATGATGGTGACACCTATCACAGCAACTACCTTAGATACAGGTGCAGCATTTAGCAGTTCTTATTAAGCGCGCCATCCATCAGTGCCACGTATTACTTATGCATTCGCCACCGGCCAGTAATCCACGCCGAGAAGTTGCGTTTCGTTGGACTGCTTAGATAATTCGTTCTGCGAGTACATTTTTGATGCCACTGGGAAATTCTTGTCTTAAAAGTTCCGGAATATTCGTTTCGAAACTACCTCTTTTTGTGGTTTTACAAGTGTAAAGTTTTACAAGTGGTTTTACAAATGTTTTTTTATTCTTATCAATATGTCTATAAGATTGAAAGGGATAAAAAATACTTAGCGTTTTGTTAAGTTAGGAGACGTTTATGAATAAGGTGGATAGTTAGCTAGCTAAATGGCTTTTCACTATTCACTATAAAGCTAATACAGACTATGGTATAAATTATCATGTTAGTTACAATGGCTTAATATTTTGTCTTAAAGACATGATATGTCTTTCTAATTTTAAATGGAATAGTAAAACTACATTTTATGTACATAGATTAAATCTAACTAATCTACTTAACCTAACCTACATCTAAGATTGGCCCTTGTGGCATTGTACCGAGGATGCTGGCGGCATTTCCTCGCTGTATCGCAATACTGATGCGTTGTGCGAGGAAGTCGCCAGCTCTTCGGTCTTTAGTTACGTCAACCAGACGTTTCACGATCTCAGTAAACAATTTGCGTGCGCTGGGGCCCCATGAACCTGAAGTTTCTACGCCAAACGGTACAAAATCGCACTCTTTGCCGAGGCCCTTTCAAAATTCGGCAATTTCAGCCGCAGCGGCCGCCTTAGCCGTAGTTCGTTAAAAATGGGACAGAGCCAGGGTGTCTACGCAAGTAGCATCCCACACCAACATCCGTCCTAAGCTCCAAGGAACCAAAGACTGGAATAGTTAACCATCACAGTAATGTGAAGCTTATTGATGATCCCATAATTTACCTACTATGCTTCATCAAAATTGCTTTAAAAGTTATGATGTCTAGTAATTATACATCTGTATGCAAATTGTGTACTTTCTTTAATCTATTTATGATACAGCAAAGTGCTCTTTTCAACCCTATTAAGCATCTAATGCAAAATATTGAAGCGTAGAAACAAATCTATTTATCGCCACTCTTAGACCATGTCTCGCTAAATAAACTCAACAGTATCTGTACATAAAATAGAGCTTTATTTCATTAGTTCTCTCCAGCGGGCCTAATGCAAAACGGAAACTCCCTTGAGACAAACTCAATTAATTCCCTTTAAAACACAAGTCGCTTTCAATGAAAGCCTGAAAATTTAAACATTTTCTGATACCGCTATAAACGTTTCACATCCATCACTCTTTCCGACTACCTTATTTATGTTGTTTAAAATAAAAGCATCAATGGACGCCGTGTATATCCTTGTTCAAACTGAGAGAGGGTTGTTCAGTGCGCATGTCAGTAAGTAACTTGTTGGTTTGGAAAGCGTTTCAAACCGGCAGTGCGGCGTCCGACGTCCTCAGCGTATCCCGCTGGGGTTTGCCGCTCTCGAACGAAGTTTCCGTTACGAAAAATACGCGGTTTTTTCGAACGCGTTCGAAATTTGAAATGGAGTAGTTGTGTTTTGTTTTCACTGCCTGTCGGCAGTTGTAAAGAATGGATACAACGTGACTGTCGTTGGGATTTTGAAATTAGAATGATTGGATTGTAAGTGTTGTGATGGCACTGAAGATACTAGTTATCGCCTGGGCGGTCTGGCAGGCGTTGCCGTTGGCAACGGGCCATCTCAACGTACTCATCAGCCAGGCTGAAGTGATGAAATTGTTGGGTAAGTCTGATTAGGGACAGCACTTGAGTCTAAGTCTAGACTTGGCAAGTCGGCGATGTTCATTGTAACTATCTGAAGGGGCTACGAGTATGTTTGCGGGACATAATACTTAAGTATCCTCGCTCGCTAATAAAAGAATAGTTTTTAAGTCTAACCTAATATAACAAAATGATTGTAAATAGTTTAGTAACTAGAGTTTTATGTACTTTACAACTTTAAAGGTAGACAGAGAAGTAATTTTTTAATGTTGTTTTCTGCACTAAAATTGTCGTTGTAGACAAAGGTTGTCGTTAGATTCACTCTCTTTACTCGTGGGCAGCTATGGAATCCTTTCGCTTGCTCGTGTTTCAATTTCATACTCGTGGGTAAAATACAACGTTGCACTCTTGATAACACAATAAGTCACATAACTATTAATCGGCTTCAAAAAAGGAGGAGGTTTTCAAATAAATTGTTTTTCTCTGTATACAACTATAAATAGTATGTGTACTGTAGGCATATTACTCGATATTTTCGAGAATCGTAACTAGATTTTCATTTTTTTAATCGAAGTGGTATCATGGTATCATAATCGTTAGCACCAAGTCAGGGTCTGATGATGGGTTCTTGGAGAAAGCAGATATAGTACATTACGACACAAGTACGAAAACATGAAATTCGAAACGAGTGGCGATGTTTTAAAACACGACCGATATCGGAGTGTTTTAAATGGACACTAGTTACGAATTTCATTTTTGCACGTGTCTCGTACGACGTTTTTTAGTGCCAATGGCCCACCGAAGTTTTGAACCTGACGTAAAATGACACACTTCTCGCACTAGAGCCTAAAAAAGGCACCATTTGTACTAAAAAACTTGTTTTGTTTTTACTTGTTGATTAGTTAAAAATAACATGTTTGGATTTGAACCTTGTACTTTGATATAAAGATTTCATGGAGAATAAAAGCGAAGCGTCAAGCAGTATCAAGTAAAATCGCCATCAGATATATCGGCAATGTGCTTTACTATCAATCATATTCAGATATTTTTGACCTACGATTTATCTTATTTCGACTGTACCTTACCTTATTTGGTATGGATTTTAAGTCTGGAATAATTGCGAAAATAGATCAACGAAATTCATTGTTGTTTTCTGAATTCCACATTGGAAATTGTTTCAGGAAAATCGCAATTGATATTATTTGTTTCACATACGGTTTTAAATTGCTAACCGGTATTATCTGACTCCTAAAGTTTTTATCAAAACTATTTGTGTAATAAACTAAAAATATAGGAAAATAAAAAAACCGCTCGGTACAGTGATCCGAATCAGCCCGGACTATTAGATTTCATGCTACTAAGAATCTAAACTATTAGTTACTGAGTATATGTTAATTCTTTATTGAAGATTATAACTTTCCTTTCCTTACCGAACTCTTAAAAACATAAAAGAAATCCTTAGATTTAAAAATTTACCTTGCCGTGTGGTGACGGCACAGTAAGAATACATTTTGTCACCACCCCAACTCCTCCCGGAGTATCGTAAGAGTCGACTAAGGGATTGAAGTGTCACTAACCATTATTAATTGATAAAAGATTGATGATGGACAGCAGCGTCATCATAGTGGAAGCATTACTGCTATCGCCAATCCGCTTGCCCAGCGTGGCGATTATGGGCATTTACCTCCTAATGCGTCTATACGCATATTACGCATAGTTAATAGGAGAGGCCTACGTCCAGCAGTGAACTATCATAGGCTGATGATAAAAAAATTACCAATTCATTGCATTTGTAAATGAGGTATTATGTACTAAATGTTTTAGTAACGACGTGTTATGTTTAATCAAATTATGTTTGTTCAAAATTAGGGCGCGGTAAAATATTTACCAAGGGTTGTTCGAGTATGGAAAATGATTGGCAGGAAAGGGCGTTGAAAATAAACACTCAATTATATAAAAACTCGCTAAAATCATAGGCCCACTGGCTATGGTTTCTCCATTTTCAGTCAGCCTCCGTAGCCTAGTTGGTAGTGACCCTGCCTACGAAGCTGGAGGTTCCGAGTTCGAATCCCGGCGAGGGCTTCCACACCTGCGCAGCCACAATGAGCCCACTTACCGCAAGTCTGGCAAGTGATCCATCCTTCACTTGACTCGGAATACAAGTCACGGCAGTACAGATATTCTGTATCTTCGTCATCGGTTGTCTGAGTCAGCTTTCTTGTTTTTTTTTTGATCTCTAGCTTGTTTTTTTATTCTGTTTTTGTTCTTTATCTTTGGTTTCGGTTTCTTACTGTTTTGTCTTTCCTCTAATTCTGTGTTATTTTATTTATTGAGGTTTGCCAACAAGTGAAATACATTGATACTTATTGATACGGAAACTATACATGTGAATTGCTCGAGTATTCTCCCAATTACAGGCAAACACGGCATGCATATACAAATAATTATCGCTAACATGATACAATCCAATCCACATACGTAGATACTTAAACTAAGTTTAGTTAATCAGACACCAAGTTATAGTTTAAATTGGTGACAAAAGTTAATAAAATAAAATAAAGAAAAGCGTAAAGATTTATATGGAGAAGCAGTGATAATAGCTGTTTTTCCTCTTCTTCAAACTTGTCTTGGCCTTTTTTCGACCATTCGTGGCCAAGGCATTAATTGTTTCGGGCTTACCAGATGGTATGATGCATTATCCAAAGAATCATTTACTGTTTAATTTAAAATTAAATAAAAAAAAAAGAAGAAATCGGCGGGCAAGATGGGGTACCAACCGTCTTTCGGTTGATATGATGATGAATCTTCTTTTGCAAACACCCATACTTATTGTACCGCACGTATGAGTTATGCGACTCTTTAGGAATTATTTTACGTGTCGCTAAGCAAAGACGAGTCATATATTTCGGACGTGACTACATTTCAGTCGTTTCATATTGAACATTGACGTTTTTCGTACTGAATATACACGGTGTGACAGGACGAAACCGAATAACTTTAACATACGTAATTTGCGAAAGGTAATGTTATACTGAAAAATATTGTAAACTATAAATAAATGTATTAGTGCTAGGAGAGCCTGAAAAAATTATTTGTTCATATTTTAGTAGGTAATAATTAAAGGCTGGTATTAATAAGTGTATTTATTTATTATCCTAATTTTATGCTGACGGGCGTGTCGTTAAAATACGAACGTGATACCTAATAGTGAACATTTATATCAATATATTTTATTTATTTATCGTCGTCCATTTAGCACAATATAATTGTAAAAACACTTTTCCTCTAAAAACGGGATTTCTCGCTAACATAACAATTTACAGTATAGTTACATTCTTTAATATAGATTCCGTTTATCAGAGTTTTATTGGATCCCTACCTATATTATATACTCGTACCTACAACATACATACAAGCTGTATTTTACGATAAATTCCGAAGTTTTATTTGTTTTTTACAAAAAGGTACATTTTGTTATTTATTTGTAAAAATGGTTGTACCTTTAAAAGTAAAAGCTTTCTATAACACGTATCATCTAGTTTCAATAGTATCGAATTCAGATCCATTAACAGGGAAATTCGATACATTTCGATAACGTGAAAGAATTCCCTTTGTTTGATGTGATTATAAATTGTATTTATAACACAATTTGTGTTTGGGGTTGATGATAAGTACATATTTGTAGCATTTTGTTTTGATTATGGTAATTAAAATAATATTTCAGTACAGATGGCGCTTTTTTTACGCGCTAGTGCGAGAAGTGGTTCATTTTACGTCAGATTGAAATCTTTGGAGGGCCATAATGTACTGAGAAACGTCGTACGATACACGTGCGAAAACGAAATTCGTAACTCGTGACGATTTAAAGTTTTTTCGCGCTTGTATTGTAATATACTATTTTAGTACAAATTTTAAAACATCGCACCTCGTTTCGAATTTCATGTTTTTCGCACTTGTGTCGCAATGTACTATTTTGTCAGCAGTCTGCATGCAACCACGGGCGTAAAAGGATACTATTTAACACAAATTAACGCAAAGAGTCCCGTTTGTAGTTAAAGTATGTAATTGGTGCATTCCACGATAATGTCGGGTACGTGACGCCGTTCTTCGCGTACATCTTAGAAAGTTTACGAATACAACTTTTGGTGTATCTTAATTTTATAACTGGGTGTTTGTATTTATAGAGAATTCTCGCACTATCCATTTAATTTTCTCCACTTAATTTACATATTTCTAAGGTAGCTGTCATAGCCGTCACGTTCCTGACAAAAAAGACTTTTTGTAGAATGCACCAGTTACTTTAAGCTGTATGTCAGCGGTGGAACAAATTGGCAAAATTATTACTTAAGATAATCCCAGTTAAAAACAATTTTGTTCTGTTGGACCATTGTAATAATTAATGATAGGACAATTTGTAGAAAAACAGTCAAGGATACTTACAGTAATAGGGTACAAAATCATTTACTGTGAGGCATATAAAAAAACAGTTTATCGGAAAGTGTGTTATTCTGACCACTATCTAGATTTTTCGGCGTTTTGATTAGATTAATTGCCTATTCTTTTTTCTATTGAAAAATACAAGAAAAGTCTTCTCTGTGTTTGTGTGCGGAGTTATTTTTACAATGATTTCAAAAATATCATCATCATCATCAGCCTATGTTAGTCCACTGCTGGATGTAGGCCTCTCCTATTGACTATGCCTATAGACGCATTAGGAGGTAAATGCCCATAATCGCCACGCTGGGCAAGCGGATTGGCGATCGCAGTAACGTGTCCATTATGATTTGATGACGCTGCTGCCCATCATCAATATTTTATCAAAGAATGGTCAGTGACACTTCAATCCCTTAGTCGACTCTTACGACACCCGCAGGAGGAGTTGGGGTGGTGATAAATGTATTCTTACTGCCGTCACCACACGGCTTCAAAAATATGCCCAAATCTATTTCTGGCATAACCGACTTGCTAAAATATTATTTTTTGTTAGAACAAGGTTTTTTTCAGTGCACAAAAGAAAACAATGAAACCGCTAAATCCTCGAGGATAACATTACCTAACTGAAAGAATAAACTACCACCCTACGTCTAGCATTACGAGTGACAAAAATTTAGTTTTTTTGTTACAACTAGTTTTTTCAGCACACTAAAAACTAATAAATCGCGAAGTTTATTACTGAAAAAAAAAACAAACAATGAAAATATCTTATTAATCCTCACATTTCAAAAGGAATCACTAAATAACATGTCAACTGGTTTCCCATTTCCTCCAAGAAACGCTCCTATTGCGTTTGACTTGCGCCACCTCTCACAACTGTTGATACACGTCACAAAGGCATTGACGACCCCTGCCTCCGAGATCAAAAAATGTAATTATCTACCCCTGATCTACCCTCAACCATTTATATTTGTTCTACAAATTCGACGTATGTGCCCGCGTGTCCACTGTTTTTGGCGGCACGATAGAATTCAGATTTTCTACGAGGACGCATGTTTTTTTTTCTTTTTTATTTGTCCCACCTGGTGAATAAGTAATACCGTAACAAACAAATGAAGTACCTATTCTATTATTTTCAGATAACTTCAACAGGTACATACTTACTTAAATTTTACGTTACCTTTGGCCATAAATGGAGTTGACCAAAATAAGACGAAAAATGTTATATAATATACGAAATTACGTTAATTAAAATCGTGTTTTAAAAAGGTATTAACTTTAAGACTATATTTGAAATAAAAAAATACTTCTCCGTCCGTTACTAAACAATCTAGGCGAATAGAAAGTCAAAGGACATCAATCATTAAGGCTAGTTAAAGCAACAGTTTATCGAAATGTTACATATACTTCAATTCGTTTCTCTAACGTATTCGGCAATGGATTTCCGTTATTCAACGTTACAACGGAAACAGATCTAGTGCCACTACTTTATTACTTTAGGGACGTAAGATCTGAATGGGAATCTTATTAGAGATAAAAGGAACACGCCACTGTGCAATGCATACGGATTGAGGCATAAACCAAACTGTCAGATAAGTGCAGTTGTGGAA
Source organism: Thaumatotibia leucotreta (assembly GCA_025490895.1). NCBI lineage: Eukaryota > Metazoa > Arthropoda > Insecta > Lepidoptera > Tortricidae > Thaumatotibia > Thaumatotibia leucotreta. Next base: position 1,647 of record JALPQI010024089.1, on the reverse strand, counting down.
TAATGGTCAGTGCATGAGGGAATGAAGGTTGCATACTTGTGATATTGTTGGTCTAGAAATACTTGGCGGGACGTGAGTCTCATGCTGATGCTGATAATATTCTAGATTTTTGTATACGTGTCTAAGTAAACGTTTTTTAAGTTGAAATGGGAACTGTAAGCTTTTAGAAAAATAGGTATTTGAACTAACTATCATCATCTAACATCTGTACTAAAAATATATTTTCCTAACTAGTGCGCAAAAGCGAACTTTGCGCACGCTTCGCGCGCGGTAATTTATCTTTTTGACGCACTTGTTATGAAAAAAAGCGTCCCTTACACGTGCAAAAACTTTTTTTTTTACTCTGGTGATTGTCGGCCTCGTTTCACTCGGGCTCCAACTTTCACCCTCGCCGAAAAAAAGTTTTCCCGCACTAGTTAGGAAATGTACTATTTTAGTACAGATGGTCCCTTTTTTAGGCTCTAGTGCGAGAGGTGGGTCATTTTACGTCAGGTCGAAATTTTCGAAGGGCCATAATAAACGTCGTATGATACACGTGCGAAAATGAAATTTGTAACTCGTGTCGAATTATATGTAGGTTTAAGTCGGCATCCATGTATAGTACCTATGTCAATATAAAATCGATTTTTAAGAAAGCATTGCCTTTACCTACGTATGTATACGATTATCAATTTCCCGCGATATTAAATCTTACGCAGGTAAAAAGCCATACAAATTTAATATATGCACACATATTTCTCGTAGTATTTTTTTGTCTCGAAATTTCAAATTTCAACACGTGCGACTTATTGAAATGAAACGAACAATTCCACTAAACTCTAAAGTAATAACTTTTATAGCTCCACTGTACAACGTACACTCGATTAGACAACCACATAAATCATTTTAACGACAAATGACAGTCGTATGTGTCAAAAATAATAGACCGGGGCGACATCTGTCGGGACGGAATTAATGACAGTTCAAACATCAATTTAGGAGTCTTATCATATGCTTGCAGCGCTAGGGTGACACAGTACGTGAAGCCAAAATTGCGTTTAGCTTTAAGCCTTACGCTTTGGCAATAAGATCCAAGTATGTGCACTTTTGATCCAAAGTATTGGGTCTATTTAGCGATTTTTGTAGTGGTAATGGTAAAATAAATGGGGTGATTGGAAAGATGAAGATTGGCGAACTTGTGTCTTAATTTTTGGATGTGTGGGGTGCCGTGATTATATTGGTATCTTATAATTAGATCGCAATTATTCTGAATTTAATTGGTCGGTGAAGAAACTGGTAATTGAGTTTTGTTTGTGTTTATTATTGCTATATTATTTTAAAAACTATAGGTACAGAGTGTGGCATATAATATGCATCATACAAATACTTTACTTATTTCGCAGCTTTAAAAATAAACCGTCATAACTCAAAAAACGTGAATTTTGGGAAATCGAGTTTAAAGTTTGAGAAATTGGTCAATCTATTGTATTTGTTACTACATTGTGTTAATGTGTTAAAGTATTATATTAATTGCGTTGTTCATAGTGTCTACTTGGATTTTACGTTCAAACTAAAACGAAATCAGTGTGATAAATATAATAAATTGAGCTTAGAAAAAACCCTTGCCGAAATATGCCGTTTAATGATAAAATATTTTTTTAAATATGA
>JALPQI010024088.1:0-17549 GCA_025490895.1 Thaumatotibia leucotreta | reverse complement strand
ACCTCTGCGGCATTTGTTAGTCAACAGCTTCCGTAATATGAGTTCGAGCTTTCGAGTGAAATTTACTTGTTCCATTTTTCCTTTGGTAAGTATTTGTAACTTTGGGATTTAATCAAACCTCACACTAGAACTAGAACGTTGCGGGCCAGACCATCTGGCACAGTCTCGGTCTGCCGTTGTGTTTTCCAAGGAATCGGTGTTATAAGTGTTTAATAAGTGTTATAGTACCTACTCTTAGTGCTTGAGCCCGGTACTTTATTTTTAGTATTAATCATTTTTAAAGTACAATGCGATAAATCTAACCAAATTTCGAGGTCTTATTAGGTCACGCTATAATGGTTATTGCCAATACTGTTTTGCTGAGTTCGGTTAGCGTTTGAAACCACACGCCGGTATTTTATTGAGACGTGAATCTCGACACTCTCCTCCTTTATAGGACGTTTATTTGTTTTTTATGTAGATGAATAAACGTCAAACTGTGTATTCGAAATTCTGTAAGAAATTATTAAGTCTCGTTAAATCTCCACTTATTGAAAAAGAGGTTGTACTTCATAAAAAAACGGGAACCCAAATTTCAGAGGTGGGTGGTGGTACATATTACTTAAATAAAATCAGAGGACAATAACTACGTAACTATAACATAGAAAAAGCACTAAGAAGTAGTTTCATATTTTACGAAATTTCTAAGGAGTATGTTATTAGAAACTTACATTGAGCACACTATATGTTTTAATTAAAATAACGATTGCTATCTTATCTACCCTGCATAAATTACTTTCTATACTAGTGTACAGTCGCCATCAGAAACATAGGAGCGACCAAGTGTTCAAAATATCTGAACATGCACTCTTAACGGCATGACTATAATAGAGTCGTGCTTAGAAATTTGTGAGCACCCTGGCCGCTCCTATACAGGGTGTTTTTTTATATTTCCGTTAAATTGGACCGGTTACTTGGGACAGTTATAGAAGTTGCCTGGTATATCGGCTTTTGTTAATATCGTAAAAAAATATTTCGTTTTCATACATAATAGTTGAAATGGCAAGTGGGAGAGAACCGTCAGAATAAGATCTCAAGTGACTGAAGGCACATGTCAAAATAAGTAACATTAGGATGTAATAAACGTTGCAATACACTTGTTCAGTCATTAAACTCATTTTTTTAATAAATCAATAACAGTAAGAGTTTAGACACTAGTTTCTAAAAGAAATCGATTATTTTTGACCTAAATAACCCTTTTACTTTGACAGAATGTACCTCCTCCTCCCTTTAATTTAACGGAAATCAATAAAAATACCGTGTATATCCGAGCGTCTGTATTATTTGTACGCAAGCTGTCAGTACACGTATATTTATACTTGCACTCGTATTTGTACAAGTCTTGCCTAATTATCAACGTGATCTAAAAATAAATAAGGGTGATTAACGTGTAAGAGTGGAAGTGTCAAATTATTCAAATAGTCGGAATTTGACCCCCTGAGGCTTTGTCGCTGCCCCCCGCAGGCCTGTCGCATCAAAATTAATACGACCTAGTACTTTACCGGCTTCCTACAATAAACGTGAAATTTTTCAAACTATACATAAAGGATACAGACATAAATTCGGCTAAAATAAGTTAAACGATTTATTTTCCTTTAGCCCACTGTGTTTCTGGTCAACTGAAGTTGTGAGGTAACTAGGTACAGTCAAGTGCAAAAATAAGTATCGAAAGAATCCGTTCATAAATATGTTACGACGTTCTTATTACACAGAATTAGAGTGCACTGGGACATATTTTTGGACGTTTTCGTATACCCCTCATTTTGTCTTCGACTGTACCTATTTACAAATTGTCCTTACACTCTTCTAGTGTAAGACAAATTGTTTCATTCACTAAGATGCGCGCCTTGGTCCGTATTTTTATGTAATTTCAGGTTATTTTTGGCTAATCCGCGCGTCTGTATTGAAATCAGGCACATCATAATGTATTGAATACTAAGGTAAAATGCCTGTTTCTACAAAATAGAATCTAGTGAATAAAGACAAAATGTCGTCTCGTCGTAAATATGAATTCCTTTATGCGGATACACTAATAACCAAATAGTCAAGCTTGATAGCTTGGACGAACCATAATAGGATTTCAATGAGCTAAAATACCAAAACTATAAAAGCAGTTTTAGGATTCCTTGGCTGTTAAATCCGACACTTTGCCAGGTTAAGAGCTACGCAGCTACGATTAAAGTTTCCTACGGTTAAAGTTTCTTCATAACTTTTTCAAAGTATAAATCACCCAGCGTTTCAGCCTATATGAATACCGGAACACCTGGGTTGCCAGTATTGTAAAATCATAAAGTATTGCTAAATCATAATATTTGCTTCCGAGACCTACAGGTATTAGTTAATTTGTGTTTCTTCCCCATCTACGAAATGTAAATACCAAAGTGACAAATATGTAAACACACGATTTTCATCAACAATGCGTGAAAAGCCAACGTGTTACGAATAACTGAACGCATTTGTAGCATTTAACCTACGTGATCATTTTTAGGGTTCCGTAGCCAAAATGGCAAAAACGGAACCCTTATAGATTCGTCATGTCCGTCTGTCCGTCTGTCCGTCTGTCCGTCTGTCCGTCTGTCACAGCCAATTTACTTGGAAACTATAAATGCTACAGTAACGAAATTTGGTAAGGGTATGTGTTGTATGAACCGCTACAGGATTATGATACTAAATTGTAAAAAAAACCATTGGGGTGGGGGCCCTCCATACATGTAACTGGGGGATAAAAAAAATTTTTTAGTTGTATATAAGCGTGTGGGGTATTAATAGAAAGGTCTTTGAAAATGATATGAAGGTTTATACATTTCATTTTTATTTAAGCAAATCATTTTCGAGATATCAGCTCTCAAAGTATGAAAAATGTGTCCCCCCCCTTTATTTTTTAAACTTCGCGATATAAAATTCAAAAAAAAATATATGTTATGCACATTAATAAACTCTATCAACGATTTTTGGTTTGATTAAATTACCTCCTATAGTTTTTGAAGTAGGTTGATTTAACTGTATTTTTTTAATAATAAATTGATAATGGTACGGAACCCTTTGCGCGCGAGTCCGACTCGCACTTGGCCGGTTTTATGTAGCTATTGTCACTAGCTAAATACATCAAAAACAACATGTACCTAATGTTTGTAATTCTATGATGTATTTTTCTAAAATACGCCAAGTTCGCACGATATAGTGGTTTTTGAGATATCCTTGCAGATCTCTCCCCATACATATTGACAACATTACGACTAGGGCTGAACCCTAGACATATCAAACAAGTACCGCTTTACAATGCCAAAAGTATTTTGTTCCAATAAGATATTCATTCATAGAGTTTTCAATTAATCCTAACAAAATAGGCGTCGCCATGTTTAGCGTTTGATGTCCAGATACGGAATGTTGTCCTTTTAATAATACGTCAATGTTCATTAATAGAGATATTACCTACTAAAAGACCATTAATAAAAACTAAAGGTCATATTGATGAAGATAAAATCTGTATATCAATTAACTTTAAAATAATTACGTATTTAGGTATATTATATTCCGGTCTAGAAAATATAAATGTAAATTATTTTATTTACACAGGTATCGTTTACATTTATTTTATTTCATGGGAATTCTACTTTCAATTGGTACTTACTTGCTCGTACACTGTTTGTTGGCACGTCAATTTGGGGGAGGACTATGTTCAGCAGTGGACGTCTTTCGGCTGATATGATGATGATGATGATGAAATTTAGGTAAGTGTAATGTGCCTACTTTATACTAGGTGCCCATGAGGAAAGGGAAAAAAATCAACAGCGGATTTCTGACCAAATTTGAGGTTAAAAATGTCATATGTAGTTTTCTAGATTCAGTATATTTTAAAAGAAAATTAGATTTGTTCTTAAAACCGGTTTAGACTGTTACGCTATGCGCTATAAACGCATTTTAGGAAACTATTTTGTCACCATGTTGTCTTAAGTCTTGTCACACTTAATTGACGGACATCAAATGAACAAAAAATCTTTAATTATCTAGCAAATGTAAAAAAAAAACTTTAAAAGTGCATTTTTCGCCATAGTTTCATAAATAAATCCTTTTTTGTGTAAGTATTAAGGCATTAAATGAATGAAAATATAAAAAATATTTTTTACAGATTTGACCAAAACTAATTTAACATTTTTTGCTTCTTTTAGTCTCAGGAACATGCTGTTAGAATTTTTTCCTTTCCTCATGGGCACCTTGTATATCTTTTTCATTACGTGACGTAATTTGATAACATTTTTAAATATATATACATCGAAAGTTTTGTAATTGAACCGATACCCTTGTTTTGCGTGGTTTTCAAAGAGTTAATACTTACCTAAATTCATCTATAAGTTTACGATGAACTGTAAATATAGTGAAAATAATTTTAAAGTTGTAAAATGTGATATAGTTCGTGAAATATAAATTGGTAACTTTCTACCTACATTATAGTAAAAATAAACATTCAATTTATATTTCTCGAACTATACTTTCAGTTACTTTCTATAGAAAGTGACCTATGGAACGACTAGTCCTGAAACCCTGCGCGTTCAGTATGAGTAGCGGTGTGTCGTTCCCGGTAAATTTACCAACATAATAAAATAAAATAAAAAAATACCGAATAAAAAAATAAAAAATAATACTTACTTATTAGGAAGATGGCTAAATGTTTTAGTGGGAATTAGTAATAAATGTGGAGAATGGGGGATTTTTCCCACATCGGGCCATCTCTACGTCCCCATTCTTTATTCATGTTCTCCAACATATATTATAACGAAACCAGTAATTAATTATATTTTTTTTTGAATAAAACTCTTTTTAGAAATTAGAAGGTTTGGTCAATGTTCAGTCATTTGTTGGCCATTTTCTCCTAACAGGTTGAGTTTGGGCAGCTGAAAAAAAAAACGTGTCCGTCATTTTAGACTACTCTATAACATAATATCAAAATGAATCAAATCGGAGTCGGACAGTTGGGTACTCTTCCTTGTTAGTTATTTTTTGCATTAAAAAGAAGATATTTTATTGAACAATAAGCGACATCAAATATATATGGAATTGGAATGGCAACACTACGCTGTTGTCGTAAACAACCGCTCCCTTTTGCTTTAACTCAGTAAATTCTTAAATTTGTTCGTATCAGTGTAAATTCGATGGAATTCTTGCGTCCTATAGTCAACGTATGTTTTCAAAACAAGTGCTCAACATATGTACATTTAATAAGTAAATAATCGAGTGTGAAAAGTATCACAAAACAACAGTTACAAAAAGTGCAGTGTGCGGTAGATCTACCCGTTTCCCTCCGTACCACGATACCGTCCCGAATAGTAGCAAATAATCGCTGCCATACTCAATCCACCGGTTATCGCAAAACAAAGTGATCTCTTGGTACAGGTTGTTTACAAAAAAATAATTATGTCGCACGTAACAGGTAATAGGGACAATAAAGTATTATTATGTTCTGCTGGTTGCAAAGACAATATAACGAGCATGAAAGATGTGTTGCAGTGCAGATCGGGGACTTGCAAGAAGGTTTTTCATAAGCAGTGTATTCCTTCAGTAGATCTGTCAACAATAGGAAACACAAGCTGGACCTGCCCCGACTGTAAAGCGGCGTCGAAGAAAGGAGGCGATAACTCCTCAACACCTGTCCGTGGCCAACAGATCGATAACGTAACACTGCGAAAAAAGAGTGCACAGAACCCCGTGGAACCTCTGCGACCGCAAACGCCGCCAATGTCAGCACCACCAGTTTCGTCAGCCAACGTGTCGAGTGATTATGAAGGCAGTCTTGCCCACGAACTACAGTTATTTCGACTCGAATTAACAGGGATGCGTCAGGAACTAAATGCCATAAACGTAAATCTGGAGAAGTTAACCAACACAGTCAATGGGCTAGACGACCGTATAACCAGCGTTGAACAGAGAGTCCAGGCATTGGAGGAACAAATCGAACAGCCAGGCGATAGGACGAACAACATCAAGGACTTAATGGACTCTCGACCGCCTCAAGCTCGAACTGAACGACCGGGACCAGGAGCTCTTGTCTACCGAAGTGGAAATAACGGGCCTATTAGAAACGAGTAATGAGAGTCCGGTTCATTTGGCAGTGATGGTGGCACAGAAGCTGGGCGTGGAGATGGATCAGCGAGATGTGGTTAGTGCGGAGCGCGTCGGAGTGAGGAGAGCGCCGGGCGCCGGGGGCGTCAGCGAGGGCGGCGACGGCTCCGCCGGGCGGCCGCGGGCGCTGGTGGTGCGGCTCACTCGACGTGTGCACAGGGACAATCTGCTCCACGCCGCCCGCCGTGCTCGTGGTGCGGATACTTCCGGCTTTGACTTGCCTGGCCCGCCGCGTAGGTTTTACGTTAATGAACGGCTTACGCGTGCTAACCGGCAGCTATTTTATAAGGCACGCCTCGAGGGATCTCGACTGAATTGGAGATACATATGGACCCGTGATGGTAGAATATTCGTCAGGCGCCAGCCCAATACGCAGTCTCACAGAGTGCGTTCTGAAGACGATCTTCTCAGGATTTTTGGTGCTTAATCGGTTTGATCATGATGTCTTATTGTACAGAACTGTGCTGGTTGTATACTCATATCACTTTAATTGTGTCCATTAATTTAATAGTAACTGTTAAGTATTCGCATGTTAATAATATATATTTTCCAAATGGCTGCCATGCTAAAAAACTTATACATATCCATATTTACAACCATATACATATTTTAGGGCAAGTAATGTTAAGCACCAAGATGTTGCATGTTACTATTTGTTATTTTTTTATACTAATGCTATATTATAATTTTAATTCTAAACCTAATATATTATTTTACACAATGTACATAGTTCGTACTCCACGAAATATTTACTATTTCAATGTAATTGTAACACCCATATTTTATATTTTACATTAACATTTATCTACATTTTTGAACCATTTTATTATTCATACCATATTATATATTTCCTGCTATGAAATACTAATAGATCAAAAGCGCATCAGAATATTTAAAATGCATCTGCCAAGAGTACTTGGGTATATTATTTTTGTTAATTCGTTTAATAGAATTAGAATTAAATTACGCAACACGTTCAATAGGTATAGGCGCGTGAAATTAGGCTTCCTTAATGCAGGGTCTCTTGGCACTGGTCATAATGAACTTATAGTGGCCGTCGAACAAAGAAATATTGACATCTTGGCCATAAATGAAACCTGGCTTCATGAAGGGGAGGAGGGGAGGGCGCCAGTCATACCTAACTATCGTCTACGTCATATCCCACGGCCTCGGTCGGTGCGCGCGCGAGGCGGCGGCGTCGGCTTCTACGTGAAGAATGGTATTTCAGCTCGACGCTACCCCCACCCCTCCGACTCGGGAGTGGAACAGATGTGGCTTAAACTATCAATTAATAGTTTGACTGTCCTGGTCGGTACGGTGTATCGCCCGCCTTGGTTAGCGATTGATGTATTTATAGACGCAATAACTGATACTTTATCATCATTCTCTAACTATGATCGCATCGTTTTACTGGGAGATTTAAATATAAATCTATTAAACAATGATAGGAACTCTTTCAGGCTCAAACAACTTTTAACCTATTTTGACCTTAGGCAATATGTCGAGACACCTACTCACTTTACTCACAACATCAGTACATTAATAGACTTAATATGTAGTAATGGACCGGTTTTAAACACTCAAGTAGATTACATTCCCACTCTTAGTCACCATGCATTTCTGTCTTGCGAATTAAACATTAAAAAAAATAAACCTGTGCCGCAGAAAATAACTCTTAGACCAGTTAAAGATATTGACCAAGCCTTATTCACTCAATCACTAGAAACCATTCAATGGCAAAATATATATTCGCTATCTTCTGTTAACGATATGGTAGATACTTTTAATCGAATAGTGTTGGCCTTGTTTGACTTATACGCCCCACAAAAAACTATCACTGTAAGAGAGAGAAGCTATCCTTGGATAACCCATACAATCAAGGAGATGATGCGTTTACGGGATGAAGCATATGGTAAATATAAGGCATCCGGCAAAGATGAACATAAAATGTATTATCGTGACTTAAAGCGCTGTGTTAACAAGGCCCTATTGAACGAAACCAAGGCATATTTTCAACAAAATATTAACCGTAACGCTACCAATTCGCGAGCTCTTTGGAAGAATCTTAAACGAACAGTAAGAATAACCAAAAACTCTCAAAATGTAGAAATACCCTCACATTTGCATGACCCAAATCTTATTAATTCACATTTTTTAGAAGTTGCAGGCAATAAAGTTGCACCTCAATTGTATCTAGCTGAATTCGAAAACAACCGTTATCATTCCGCATCATTTAAACTAGAGCCAGTAAGCGATAATCTTGTTATTAAAATAATTAATTCCTTAAAATCTGCTGCTCTGGGAGTCGACAGCATATCTTTAGACATGTTGCTTCTTACTCTTCCCCATTCCTTAGATACGATAACTGCTATAATTAATAAATCTATTTCATCATCAGTTTTTCCTGATGCCTGGAAGGTGGCACTAATAACACCGCTTCCCAAAAATAGCAATGTATTAAATTTTAAAGATTTGCGACCAATAAGTATTCTGCCATGTATATCAAAAATACTTGAGCGGGTTGTGTACATGCAAATGTCGGCTTTTCTTGAGAAAAATAAAGTACTTCCTACAGCACAGTCTGGTTTTCGTAAGGGTCGTAGTACTACTACAGCTCTCATCGACGTGGTTGATAATATTTTATCTGCTCAAAATATGGGTCAGGGCACTATAATGGCACTTCTTGACTTTACCCGTGCCTTCGATGCCATTAATATACAACTTTTATTGTGCAAAATGAAATATTACGGGTTTGAGGCCGAAACAATTGCCTGGTTTTCAAGTTATCTTAGTGGCCGTTCACAAGTCGTGAAGTTTCAGAATAATAAGGGCTTATGCGCGCAATCAAAACCTTCGGCTGTTACCAGAGGTGTACCTCAGGGTTCGATATTGGGTCCACTCTTATTTATTCTTTATACAGCAGATGTTCGCAATATAATAAAACATTGCAAATTTCATCTCTATGCGGATGATATTCAAATCTATACCTCATTTGATCCTGTGAACACTAGTCAGGCTGTCGCAGGATTAAATGAGGACTTAGGGAATATATCAACATGGTCAGAGTCTAACTGCTTAGTTCTAAACCCTAATAAATCTAAAGTCATGATATTTGGTTCTAAGAAACAAATAAAACTTATAGAAAAACATAAGCTTACTGTTATTATCTCAGGTGACATAATAGAAAGGGTATCCGAGGCGCGAAATTTGGGATTGCTGATGGATGAGGCTTTGCGTTTCGAGAATCATGTAGCGGAAGTAGTGAGAAACTCTTTCTATAGACTCAAAGTTTTGTACAGAATTCGCGATTACCTCAACGTGGATATGCGTATTAAACTTTGTGATTCCTTGGTTCTTTCTAAATTTGATTATGCGGACGCAGTATATGGTCCTCGTTTATTAGCTAGCTCGGATCGCATGGTGCAAAGGGTTCAAAATGCTTGCGCGCGTTATTGTTTTGATATTCCCCCACGACATCACGTGACTCCTTATTTAAATTCGGGAGGAATACTTAAAATGGCATTTCGGAGAGAGTCTCATTTATCATCATTGTTGTTTGGTATTTTTAAATTCACAGAACCAGAATATTTGTTTCACAAGTTCTCGTGGCGCTCGAGTCGCACAAGCTTGCATGGTATCCGATCGGCTTGCAATGCATTAATACTTCCTCGTCAGCGTACTGCTTGCTTCAGAGGTAGTTTCAAATACACCGCTACTAAGTGTTGGAACAATATTCCTCCGCCAATTAAAAACCTAAATACCATAAGTAGTTTTAAGTTACAGCTTAAGCGTCATCTCATGGCAAAACAGAAAACGCTACCTGCTGGGACAAGAGTTGTGCCATCATATTTGATGTTGGGGTGATTTTTGGCCTTTATTTTCTTTTTTACGATTATTATTATTCTTTTACTTATTTAAACACTTTTGCATACACTTTCATATTATCAATACTGCTGACTACGTTGCGCTTCTTAAGGTATTTGTAAAACTTAATTGAGCAAACTCTTAAGTATATATATATATATATATATATTTAATGCATTGTATAGGTTACATTATTCTAATTTCCTTGGAGTATATTGTGTTTGTATATATTATATGTTTGTATGATCTTTATTTATTTTAATATGTACACGTTTCTCTTCTACCTATTATCTATTTGTTTCGTCTCATACCATATTTTATTAGGTATTTTGTATTCACACAAACAAAAAGGAAACGTAATAGAATACGACGTTTACGACTAACAGCTATCAAAGCCTCGCTATACGAAGGGTTTGCCTGAAAACCAGCGTTGCAGTAGATAACTAGTTTGCTACTGCAACTTTATGCTGAGGCAAGTTCCTTTTTGGCATCATACTGCTTTTATTTATTAATTTCTTCATGATGTTTTGTTACTCGATTATGTTAGTACTTATAAGTGTAGTTTTAAGATTAAGTTTAAAATAGTTTTTTCTCCTTGTCATGCCCTGTTATATTATTTTGTTTTATATTACTTACTTTAGCTTACTGTTATATTCATTTGCTTGTAATTCTTGTCTATTATTTTATTTTTAATTGTTGTTTTTGAAAACATGATGCCAAATAAAATCTGTCTATGTCTATGTCTATGTCTATGTCTACATATCATCATCATATCAGCTGAAAGACGTCCACTGCTGAACATAGGCCTCCCCCAAAGATTGTCACAATGACCGGTCCTGTGCATCCCGCATCCAGCGGACTCCTGCGACTTTCACCGATATATACATATAATTAATAGGTATAACATCATTTACCTACGTTAATTTGCCTAATAATGAATACCAACCTACAAAAATTAACAAGGCATTAAGTGTCAACGATTCATGACATTGGCTATATTTTGCATAAAAACGGTCTTTTGGAAGTTTAAAAAGTACGCCACGCCGGGGTCAAGGCGGTGACCGCGTAGGCTTGAATTTTGGCGACGGCCGTGCCCACGCGCACCGTAACCCATTGTCTGCCCACAGCGCCGCGAGACGACGTGGAGACGTGATGTCACGTTATCATAGAGATATAATTAGTTGCTTACTGAGATGCGCCGTATTCGGCTTGCAATTTTTTTCGACTCAATCGAGCTCTTTCTTAGGGATCCATAGCCAATCGTGAAAACGGAACCATTTCAGTTTCGGCATGTTACTTTCGTCCTTCTGTCTGTTTGTGGTTATGATTTTGTGTAATTCCATATTTATTTCAAATATGAATGCCTAAGAATGGCCCTTCAAGAACTTCCACGAGAGATCTAAACTCATGATCTGGGGGGTTACCATAACGTACTAATGCGATTTAGTTTAGGTCGAGAGAAAGGAACAAGGCTATACGAGTCGTATATCTCTGTCCCTTTGCCTGAACCTAAACTGAATCGCATTAGTACGTCATGATAACCCCCCTGGTTTAGTTTGTTTAAATCTTTTAGATCAGAATGACAATTCTGTATCACTAAGTTTCTCGGCTATAGATGACATTATTGCTACGGTACTATCCTTGATGTATTAACACAATGACCTCCCAACGACGCAGGTGTCCCACTAAGTAGTAAAGATGTCGATAAATTCCTCTCCATTTTGCTCAAATACAATTCCTGCCGCCTTACGCTTTTATATTATCGGCTTATGATTTTCGACGGGTCTTTAGCGCTGAATCCTTTACAAATGCCTTAAAGGCATGTCCCAATCACGTCTGCATTATTGTGTCCAACAACGAAATCCATTTTGCATTTAAGTCACAAGTGCGACAAAGGACACCTATTTCTGTAGCGGCTAATGTAAGGTAAACAGTGCATTCGTGAACTTGCGCTCATGGTTAAGTATTATGTCCGGCCGTCTGTGTTATTTCCGACGATTTCTCGGTAGTCAGGGAAAGAATGGGGTTTGAGTGTTATGGTAGTTGCTGAACTAATCGGGCGCTCAGGTGACCAATATAAGAATGAACTTCTTGGTGTAGTTGTTGTAATGTAGAACATTCATATGAGTAGAATGGTCTCTTTTAAATGCTTGAGTTTTGAAAGGAAACAAAGGTGTTTCGTGGTGCTTTACCTTATTTCTATTAATATTGATAAGTAACTAGTCTGTGTGTAAAATTGTTTTGATTGCTAAAGTGTTGAGAGCCCAGGTAGATGGGTATTCGAGAGCATTTTGATCACTAGCGCTCGTTATGTGATTGGAATGCACAGCCTTCTTGTGTGGCGAGGAAATGCGCTTAGTTCCGATTTTAGAAGGAAATAAGGGCAGTGTTCAAGTATGCAAGTTTACAAACGCACAATTTGATTCAGCGTCGTAGGATGGTTATTGTAGGTTGAAAAATGTCATGCGATTTGCAACTTCGGAGTAAATTGCAGGTTAGATGCCGATTGTGCAAATATGGTAAAAATCTTAAAAGTTTATCGTATTAACCTTTTATTGTCGTTCATGAAGTTTTTTTTTTGTGATAGTGTGGACACTATGAGGACAGCTTCAGTTAGTTGGTTGAGTCGAAACATCGCTTGCGATTCTTACTAGGGATATATGTTGATATCTTCCCTTCCCTTGGCATATTAAATGTGTTATTTTCCTTGTAAGTACATGAAACGCGAAAACTAACTACCTAATTAAAAAAATATTTAGTTGCGTATTATTTTTGTCTGCGGCCATTAAAGGATAATGAACAGTGTTTCCGACGAACACCGCGGATAAAATAGGTAATGTAAAAGGAAACTGCCTATATCGAACAAATTATTCAGATAAAAATTAATGATCTCAAATATACGCTCATTACAATATTACATTAGTGCTGCGAGGATGTTGTTGCTGGTTACTATTACTGTACAGTCAAGAGCAAAAGTAAGTGATCACCTTGTGCCTTATCACAATGGAATAAGGTCTACAATCGAACAAGAATGATCACTTACTTTTGCTCTTGACTGTGCTACTCACCCTGCAGGCCGGAGCGGCGGCTGCCGGGACAACTTCAGGCTGCGTCGGCGACCATCATCGACCACACATATCAATTAATGGAACCAAGTCTAGATACAACAAAAATAATTTTTACCACAAGACATATGGACATGACATCCTTGTATATTGTTCTTCCAAGAATCCAGCAACACTTGAAATTCTTGAGCGTGGCGTGTCTCTACAAGTAAAGGAAGTCAATACATCAGCCGTTCTATTAACCATAAACAATCCAAATATCGATTCGTATACCTACGTCTGTGTGAACACCGATACCGGTTGCAAGGACTCTTTGAGTGTTTTTGTCACACTTGCAATGTCAGTTACATCGTCAAGGGCTACAACAGACGATGGCCAATATCAAAAATGTGTCGTACCGATGGTGAAGCTTATACGGTTTACTGCAGTGGCAATGATGTGAAAGCTCTCAGCATCCATAAGAATGGCGAACTGCTTCCAACAGGCATCGTCAACAGCTCTGCAATAGAATATACAGCGAAGGCTGATAATAGTGACGTCGACTATTGGTGCATCGGAAAACAAATACCGAGGGGTCGTTTTACAGCAATTATAGTCAAGATTACAACAGTCTCAGTGAATTATTACAGTGAAGGCGAACAATTTTGGTGCTCAATACATGAGTGGCATATCCTTGAGTGCTCGTGGCGCTACTCCAGTGACATAAATGCATACAAACTCCTTTATATTGATTGCGATGACAAAGATGCTACAATTATCTGCATTGGTGACCATATTGTAAGAAATTATACTTGTAAGTGGGACATTAGATTAAAGGGACAGCAGTCATTCAATAGGAACTGTAACTTTTCGTTAAAACTTGTCACGTGTAATGATTTCGTTTGTAACAATCAAACATTTGTTTTGAACACCAATGCTATTACGAAACTGAAAACAATTTCTTCCATCAAAGTAACATAATTATGTTAGTCATAACGATGCCCTTTTGGAATGGAGTAAGCTTGTTGGTACTGACGATCCATTGGGTTTGGAACATTGCAGTGATTGTTGCGTTTATAAAATAAGGTATCGTTTGTTAAGATCTGGCGCACGCGGCGGATACGAATAGCAACAGGCAGACATGTCACTATTGCGGTGTGATAATGAATTTTGTGAACTTAAACTGGCTCTGCCGTACCCCGACTCGTATTATGATGTGGAACTATACGCTAGATTTAAGGAAGCAGTCGACGATAAGTTGTGGTCTTTAATATTTGGTACGAACCCCAGAGCCGAATGCACATGTAACAATAAGGAATACCAAAGGGCGGTAGACTCTTCGATTTCTATTGAAACAATTTCATGTGCAATGTGTATCTTTACGGATGAAACCATTAAAGACAGCATCTCGTTAAAAACAACAATTATAACTTCTTTGAAAGAAAAACTTGATAACATTCATGAAATTGCTGATCTTTTGTCTAAGTCGAAATATATTTCCAAAAAACTTAAAAATCTTAATTTCAAAAACCATCAATAAATTGCTGGATTAGAAAAATAATACAACGCTACCTGTTGATGATTATTTAAAAATGAAAAGTTACGTTTCTTTTAATAATTTCGAATCATTTTATATTTTATTATTTCGCTGATTTGCAATATTGGAAAACAAAGCTCTACTGTAAGTATTAAACAACCGAGAAAGAAAGCTGTCCGTCATCAGCCTTAGAAATTATCTTTCTTATTAATTTCTAATGATCCTTACAAAAAAAAATACTTAAGTGAGATTCGCAAATGACCCAGTATTTCATTTCGGTTATACGCTATCCTGCAGGAGGTATATTGGCAAGGTGAGTAGGGACAAAGCAATTTCTCTGCAGACGTAACATTTATAAAGCTAACTAAGCCCTGAGCTTATGATTCATGATATTGAACATTTGGGACAAAGCAATAATATAAAATACAGTGAATAGTGAGCAATAAAGAAAGGCAAGAAATGGTGGGCGTGAGAAAGCGCGAGGGCGGCGCTCGCGCAGCCGCTAACGCACTACTCAAACACGCATGCCTTAACCCGCACCTTACGTATCCTCTATGTACATTGGTCTACAGTATCTACATATGCATAATGTATCTAATGGTACTCCACACTAACTGTTATAAAGCATGACGTAGGTAACACATTATTATAGAGAAAACTATTTTATTATGGCGTTAATAAGGGATCGTTAAAAAACATTAATAAATATTTAAACTGTAGTAAGTGTGATAGCACTAAAATACATATATTTTAACTTTTCGAATTAGACTGTAAATTATTAATTTTCTTACAGTAATTAAAATCTCGTTTAAATACTTGTTCACTGGGTACCTTGTTACTGGCATTGGCATACCATGTAGTTTTATTAACAATCACTTTAGTTTATTTGTTAGAGACGTTATATACTGATATTCTTGGGTTTGAATTCCAGAAAGCGATACGTATAATAGCGAGGACCATGAAAAGTGAAGTCTAGTCCACCGACAAAAGCCTCGTTCTTAAATCATGATTGATGATGTAACCAGCGGCGCCGATATTTGCTCCTAAGTTATACACACCAGTACCTCCAGCAAAATGTTAATATGCACACATGTACTTTCATAAAACAGTACTTAGTACAATCAGTTATGCTAGAGCATACGTGCAAGTAGCGGCCTCGTGAGAATTCGTCGCGGTGTGTGACCACGCTGCCCAGCTCCCAGCACCCGCCCAGATCCTTATCACCGAGGAGAGAGGAGACGACACAGTATAAAAAGGCACTTACTAAGTATGCAGCTCCGTAAATTGTAACACTTTTTGTATGTGAACCACACGACGTCCCAGTGACTAATTGCTCCTGCTTATCCACCATGAAATTATACCACTTTATTCTATAACAATAACGTAAAACGCTGATTAATTCTAAAAGATTAACCACTTTCTCTTATGAATTTTCTTATTAATTATTTCTACTGATGTACGTAATCTATTGATATAATTGAGTATTCGCTAGTGCTGCTAAGCGTGAAATAACTGCCTTCCGCTTTCCTTACACATTGCCTATTATTTTCTATCATAATCTCGAGCTTTGGACTTAAGAGGCTAGTGTTGTACACGGGACAAATTATATCCACCATAACTTAAACTCAATTTATATCCTCACTACACTTTACAGATCTCCAACCTCACTCTTCGTTATGGGATTCGCAATAAAAGATACATAAAACGTAAATAGTGAATCTGAGAATTACTTATTCCAGTCATCGATTCCGGTCTCATAAAAACTAAACTAACTTAGGTTATAAAGAGGCTAGATAAATCGTTTTATAATTAATTTGCAATATCTAGTTACGAGATCTTTTCATCGGGAGATTTTATTGATGCAATAGAAAATAATAGGTCAAAAGCTTGCTGAATAGTTAGGATTAAAAATTTAAAGTAAATCGGTAGTGTAGGAATACTCACTCTATCAAATTAAAATCTGCTTATAGACTATGCAGGACACCAAATATTTTGTCAGTTATTGATACCATCTGCAATAAGCCAACTCACTTCAATACCCCAACACTATCTGGAGGATCGAGGTTCAATCCCATTGAGTTCATTAATTGGCAGCTCCCTGAGAACCTCGTTAATTGCTAGGTAGTGTACGACACGTGTTATTATCTGGACGCCAAGTCCACATTACGACCGTTTATCCTGCACTCCAGTGCATGCCTATGGTAATTCCGCTTGTGAGCATTCTCATTGTTACTTTCACATTTTCCGCAGCTTGTTATTATCCTGCAAGGCATCTTTTTATACGTCAAACAATGTTGGAACTTTCTAATAGTGCCTATTTATTTCCACTTCACTTTTTACTAATTAAATACATTCGTTATTTCTACTTTGTATATCTGTTTCAATAAAGGTCAGTTAAATTATAAATTATAATCATATGTAGATAACTCAATTGTCTACTAGAAAATACCTAACAGCCGCTAAAGGTGAGAGATTTTTCTACCTAGTGACTAGACTCGTATTTTTGTACCTATCTATTTAAATATATACCAATACCTTCAAGTAAATGGGAGACAAAGCGGCGATGAAGAGTCTTTCTAGATTAAAATCGAAAATGCTAAACCATATTTTACGAAGAAAAATAATTTCGGTTAGGCTCAAGCGGTCTCCGAGGGTTGTGTTCAACGCCGCCTCTGCTGGCGCCCATCTCTGTCGCCGCGGGCAGCATGACGAATCCAATTAACACTGCTAACGAATACTGTCGGACGTACGCTATTTATGTTTCCGAGCAGTCGCACTGTAAATATTTAGTCCGAGGCGTCTGGCATTGCCCTTGTCTTATCTCTGTATCGGATACGTGAACGATTTCACGTGCGTCAGACGCCTGCCGATGCGTTGACAAGGGCGTTATTACGAATTGCATAGAGAGTTAATCGTGAAGACAAACCAGCACATGCAGTATACAAATA
>JALPQI010024087.1:0-11997 GCA_025490895.1 Thaumatotibia leucotreta | reverse complement strand
GGTGGCCTGACGACCTGGTGAAGGTCTCAGGAGTCCGGTGGCTGCAGGTGGCGTGGAACCGGTCATTGTCAATAATTGGAGGAGGCGTAACAGCAGTGGACGTCTTTCGGCTGATATGATGATGTTGATGATGATGCAGCCTTAAGCTACAGTGAGTGACGTAGTGGAACGTTTTGTTAAAAATGCTCACATAGTTATTTGTAACGTTTTTAGGGTTCCGTAGTAAACATCCACCCATATAATTTCGTCATATCCGTCTGTCCGTGTGTCCGTCTGTCTGTCCGCAGCATAGCTCAGTGGTCGTACTAGAGATTTGCAACAAAGTAATAGAATAAAATATATGAATAAATGTTTTTCGGGTATCTTCCCTACACGTGACGAGGGGATGGTTTTTGCTGCAAATCTATCGCGTGGGGTATCGTTGAATAGGTATTTCAAAAATATCAAGTTTTCCAAAATATTTAATGTTCTTCTTTTAAGTCAATATTTTTGGAGATAATTTTCGCTCCAGAATAAAAAAATCGATTCAATTGTTTTTTTTTTAAAGCACCTTAAGCCACTTAATTTGTTAAAACTTTACCCCTACTAAGCCTATTCCAAACTCGCCTCGTAAGAGTTTTATCAAAAATTCGCTCCTACAGACTTTCTCAAATATAAACTTTAAACGTCATAAAACTTTTCGAGCGCTTTGCTGAACATAAGTTTAACGCTCTCTTATAGTGCTTTACCAACATGATTCTGCTGTCGACCGTCTCCATTTTGACATGTATCGATTTGACGCAACTAGAAATTAAAATTTTCGCAGCCGCATGTGCAAGTTGGTAGAAGTAAGTGCACTACCAACATGATTTTGCTGTTGCACCAATTCTATCAGCTTGACGCTATCAGGAAATGCAGTTTTTTGAACCGCATGTTTAAGTTGGTTGAAGTAAAGCAGGCGTAAAACGTTAGACTGTTGTATGGCAAATAACCATAAAGTGTGCTCTAGTGAGTATTCAGCTTTATTTCGCTTTGAGTAGTGAAAAGGGTCGTTTTAAGGTTAGAGCACACTTCAGGAAGTGATATAAGTTTGTTGAAACGACTTCTGGAATGATATTTTGAAATGTTGTGGAAAATATTGATAACCCAATGACTGTAATATTTATGGTGCTTTCAAAAGTAAAGTGATCAATTCTTGATCACTAATATCCATTACATTTGAGTCATAATACCTAGAAGCAAAGTCAGTATTTTTTCTCATCACAACACGTACCATCTGTACTGAAAAAAGGAACACATAATATAAATACATTAGAAACTAACGTTCATAGTTACATAAAACTAATCTTGAGTCCCTGAGTCACGTTATAAGGTGTTGTGTAGAAAGGTACCAATTGCATTCCTTAATCACGCAATAATTTTTACTGTCGTTTCTAAAGTACATCATCTCTCTTATTCCCCCGTGGTGTGTCCGGGTCCCCTTTAATATGCCTAATATTAATAGTCCTAATATGAATTCGCATAACGGATTTGGCATAAATAATTAAGCATAATATTGAATAGGCAAAATAATAAAATTCCATAATGCTTAATACGCATATTACTGATTATGTATAATTGAAATATGCATAACATTATTAAATATAACTTTATTCATCCTAACATGGATTAGCATAAATTTAGAAATCAAGCGAATGAGGCAGATCAGGGTAAAACCAAGACCGTAAGGTTAAGTTCAAAATACTAATAAGCAGGAGCGACGAAGCGAAGTTGAAGCCTAGCTTTCGTCGATATATCCTACACACCCTAATGAACACGTCAGATACAGTCAATTGAATAAAACATTAGGTATTTAATAATAAATTTTATTAGTAAAGAAATCACATCTTGGTAGGCGCATGAGGCCCACGTAGAGTGCCTACCTATTTAATACGGGCGTACCTACCTATATTTTATTTTAATGATGCTTAAAATAGGATCTGAGGAACCTATTTACTTATACCATGATTTCTACGATCACAAAACGATAACTGTATCCCGTATAAAATACACACGCCGTATTTATGAACATTATAAATTTCTAATCAATATTTACTATAAAAATATAAGTAGGTAGGTATACATGTATGTCATGTGGTATAAAATATGTCAAGACCATTAACTGTTATACCGACGCACAAGTAAAACAAAAGTAACTAGTTTTAAATTGGAAGCAATATATAGTCTATAATAATATTATTTTCTCAAACATGCAATGAAATGTTGTCATTATGTTCGTCATAACACGCTTTAAAGTATGAAGTTGCAGGCGGATGACCTCGAGATAATAGTAAAGGATTTTCATACGAATTTAACGGCCTAGGCCGGTAAGTCATATTTTTTTAAAACATGGCGTCGGTTTTCATGAATAGGCTAAACAGCTAAATTCAGATTTTTTTTTACTGTCGTATTTTTTATTTCATATTATGTTTGAGAAAAGCACTATACACGTCTCGCCGTGAAACTATGTTCGGCCGTCCATACCTACTCAGCCGGTAAGCCCATCTTTCCCGGCGTCTGCAGTAATGTACTATATTTAATACGTACTAATCGACAGTAACTTGGCAAAAATATTAGGTATATTGTATTGGTTTCGCTAAGCAATCTATGATCGGTCATTATTATTTTATCTATTATATTTTATACCTTTCATTAAGTATACCAATTAGTATTATGCTCATCCTAATTATTCCAAATTATCGTTATGATAGTTTATGTTATACGTAAATACATTATGCGTAATCGTTTATGCGAAATTATACTTATGCCACTTAAATAGTATGCTTAACAACGCTATGCCAATTTGAAGTATGCGTAATAAATTATGCGAATTAATATAGACTCGGTGTGTCCAACTTGTCGTGCTGGAGGGGCTCAGTAACCGTGCACTGGTCACCCACGGTGAAGCAAAGAGGCACCCAGGGCCGGCCAGTTTTGGGCCGTCGGCTGGCCCGAGGAGGACCACAGAGGAAAGATGTGTCGGTGTTGTCGTTGCCGCTCTCCCTATCCTCGGCGGCCGAGACGGGATCGCAGGGGGAGAGGCGTGATTACGGAGCCTGACTCTTCCTACCCCCTGCGACCTTAGCGGCGCCGTCGGTGGGGCTGCAGAAGAGGAGTGTCGGTGTTGTCGTAGCCGCTCGCCCTATCCTCTGCAGCCGAAACGCGGTCGGCAGCATAACCACAGACCTGATATGCTGTCGGGTACCGGAAAATGTTTCGGCACCCATGGTCTCCTTGTGGCGGTCTCGGGAGGGTCCGCCTCAAAGCATGATGGAGAACGAGGTCCTCTTCTGTACACCCAACCAGCTGGCGCGCTGAACAACTCGCAAGCAAGCAGCTGCCGTCGGCGGTTGCGAATGTGGAAGCATTCTCGTAACCCCGCCAAAAAAGCGACGAGGTGGTATATGGGGGGAGTTCTTTCGTGGGATACCGTAGGCAACATTAGCGAAACGGGAGTCCCACATCACCCTCCGGGTCCCCTCCCGTATCGTTTGTCACCACCGCAACTCCTTCTCCTCTCTGAAATCCGGAACTGAAACTGACCGGGTCCCCTCCCGTATCATTTACTACCACCCCAACCCCTCCACCTCTTTACTGAAATATTTGACGTAAATATATACAAAAAAAAATTACTGCTACCGCCAATCCGCTTGCCCAGCGTGGCGATTATGAATATTATGATAACGCTGTTGCCCATCTTCAATAAATGAATGATAAGTGACACTCGGATCCCTTAGTAGACTCTTGCGACACCCACAAGGTGATTTGGAGAGTGACAAATGTATTAAAAAAAACTCGCCAAGAGCATGTCGGGTTCCGTAGTCAAAAACAGCTGGGTCAATTACATATGTATGTTCGAAATGGTTTTATTTTAAAGTATTCTATAAGGCCAATATTCATCAGTTTTTCATATTTTTTGGACCCATGTATGTATCAAAATGGATAGGGGAGAACATTCAACCACTTTATCGGAGTGATTAATAATTATGTATATCTGTACTCCTGTACCAATAGCTATGCTGCGGACAGACAGACGGACAGACGGACATGGCAAAACTGTAAGGATTCCTAGTTTACTACTAAATCCTAAAAAGTAGTAACGTTACCAGTTACCACGCAGCCTGTTTATTTGCCATACAAATTCTTACACGTGTTACCGTATTAATCTCTGATGTTAGCAGTTAATACAATCATGCAACCTCAACCCGCCCACCTGCTTTCAAAATACCCAACATATCTCAGGCCCTATTCTCAAAGCTAAATTATGAAGGAACCATGTACCTACATCTAGATACGTGTTCGCCGCTTCGCGTCGCCATTTGCAATCGTAGTCCGAGATCGAACGTACTTGTAACAATGAGATCTTGTCACACACGTGTTGAAGGGGCTATTCTGGACTATGTTGCAATTCGACATGCATTTGCGAAATGCCTTGTTATGGCTTTTGTATCTTTAGACCGGTGAACTTTGAATGTTTGTGGACAAAAGCTTGAATTACCTTTATAGATGAATTGTGTTACTATTAGCGAACAATCTAAAAAGAGCTTTTGGCCTGCGATTATATTATTTTTTATTAAGAGTCTATGACATGTATACTGTCCTACTACAGGGCAAAGACCTTTCTCAAATTCTTCTACGTGTGCCTATCCCCTGAAGTCTCCTACTAGTCCTTGTCAAAGGTGCAATTACATGTAAAAAAATACTAAATGGGTTAATATCTGAGCGTTTCAACCGCCTAATTTTGGTGGTATAATTTTTGTCGAAGTTTCTAAACGTCTCAATGTTATACTTAATCATTTGTATAAGATACCGTACCTCCTTCAAATAACAAAGTAGGACACTGTAACGAATAGAAACTTTGGCAAAAATTATGCCACCAAAATTAGGCGGTTGAAACGCTCAGATATTCACCCAAATCTGGTGTTTATTTTGGTTTCATGTGTCTAATTGGCGAACTGATTGTATAGGCCACATTTTGAAAGACGAATAGTTCAATGTAACAATATAAGAAGCCAAAATAGGAAAAAGAGGAAAAAGAGGAAAAAGAAGACCAAAAAAGACATATATAGCACAAGTGAAAGAATGGAACTGTAGCCAGACATACCGAGAAGTAAAAATGAAGCGCCAAAATGGATCCGAATGGAAAGAAGGCAATGGGGCCCATTGCCCCCCTAAGGGCCACTTGCACCAATCTAGATTAAGCCAACTAACTCAGAAATACCAAGGTTGGTTAATACAAAGTTAAACTTATATTTGTGTTGCACCATTAGAGATTAAGGTTTAATTCTGATCAGAAGTGTTAAAATTTAATTCACCGACGAAGCAGGATTAAATCGCCCAACTTGAATGAATTCTGAAGGGACGTCAAATGGCGGATCATTTGAAGTCACGTCAAACGTAAGCGAGCTAAATAATGACACAAGACAATACGGCTAAAACAAATGTCATCTTATGATGTTTTAAAGAAAGATATACTTATACCCAACATTGTAGTGTAAAAGAAATAGGCATATAATTCTATTCATCTTTCGTGTTTTCCTAACTGAGCTTACAGTCGGGCAGGGTCGATTTGTGTCCCTTGCTCGGCTTGACTGACCCAAATGATTTACCAGTATTGTTGTTGTTGTTGTAATTCCTAGAGCACCCCGGAGATGCATAAGGCGTCCACAAGATCCTTCCACGCTTTTCTGTCTTGATCAACCTTCTTGGCTTCGCTCCAGGTCAGACCTACGGCTCGCAATTCGCTCTCCACGCTGCTTTTCCATGTGTTCTTTACCAGTATTAAAACCTATTTATTTCAGAATAGCCCCCGATACACATTGTCCCGACTCGAATGCAACTCGGCCATTATCACTAATTGCCATCGCTGTCATTTTACGGTTACGCATTAGCATTATAGCAATTTCACTATCGATATGGCTGATCTGTTACGAATGTCCTAGGTTAGGTAATAGGGTTTATTTGAACATCATTGCGTTCCGTTTCTTTGTTATGCAGTATTAACCCTTAATGTGGAAAATAGGGTCATAATTATGTAATAAAGGTTTAGTATTAATTGAATGTACCTAATTTAAAGGATATACTGACGTATTTAAGTATCTAACTTACTGCACGCGACATGTTTCGGAGAGCCTAAGTCTACATTTTATGAGCTGCATCTCCTAAGCCGTGTCGTATTCATAGCTCAAAAATATTCCAATTTTCAATGTAGCTATGTAACTGCTCGTGTGTGCCTTGAAAGTGCTTTATTCAATGCCTGAATGACAAATGATGCCTGTACCACAATTTTTGAGGAATGAAAATTAAATAATGATAAAAAAAAGAAAAAATAAGACTTTTTCGTATTCCTGACAACAAACCCTTTCATTTGATATCCATATCATGGGGATGGATTTCAAAGTTTTCAAACAGCCTTTCCGGCATCTTGGGGAGACCGCCATACTGGATTTGTAATAAAGTTTCTTAGCTAATCGTGTATTGTCATCAGAACTCAGAGGGTGTGCAAAATTTCATTCTAATCGAAGACCGAAAAGTGGGTTAAATTATGATTCCAAGATTTTCTTACATACATAGTTACAAGTGAAGCTAATAAAAGCGTTTTAAAAAGAGGACTTTGTCGGCCTAGCTCTGCTAGATTTCTATGAAATACCATTAACAACATCTTCTAGCCTCACCTAAAGTGTCATACTTCCCAGCCGATTACAAAGAACATAAATTAACATCAATACTTCATTGCTTGTTTGAGAAATTAAACTTAACACAAATCAGAATCGGTCCGAACATGATATCTCCATACGGCCCAACTCTGTCTGTTACAGTGTAGGGCCATAATTGTTAATTTCCAGCAAAATGCCTGCAATAGCTTTCACGTTGTCCTAACTAACGATCCCATTGCAGGATGCCTATCGGGTTTCCGCGCATAGCGGGGCTGGTGGACCGATCCGCGGTTAGCGGAAACGATGGTTAACTGAAGACAAAGTAATTCGTTACTTTATATTGCGACCTATGTAATTAGGTTTTTTTCATAATTCTTTACTTAACTTATTTGTTTTTTTATTGTAAATTTTATGACATGTAGGTAATAATATTAGTTAGTTTATTTGGTGGGAATGTTTACAATTTATAATTTATGAATAATTTTATTTAGCTGTTATGGGTTTTATTTTATTTTGCTATAATTGTGTATTTAAAATTATGCAGTTTATTGTAATCTGCTATTTTAATTTTGTATTTTTTTTTGACTAGTGTTTTATAACATTTTTAAATGAAAATGAAAACATATTATTCGGGTACCTCCCCAACAATGGTGAAGTGGGGATGACTTTTTTTATTTGACGTAATCCTATAGTGTAGGGTCTCATTGAATAGGTCTCTTAAATAATATAAGAATAAGGGTTATAAAAGAAAGTTTTTTCTAAAGTGAATATTTCCGGAGATTATCGCTCTGAGAAAGAGATAGTTTAGATCATCCGTGGGTCCAAAAATATGTCATAAATCATGGATAGTGGGCTTATAGAATAGTTTAAAATAAAACTATTTGGAAACTAATCGGCCCAGCCGTTTTCGAATAACTACGGAACCCCATACTGAGCATGGCCCGACATGCTCTTGGCCGGTTTTTTTTTGTTATCTTACTGATTATAAGTTTATTTTCCGACGAATGTCATTGGTGCGAGGTTCATGAGCACTTAACGAGACTACTGCATCTTTCAATGACAACCTATAATGTACCTATAAAAGATTTTACACCCGATAACAATAACGAGCGTTTAAATTCGCGCCTCAAACAACACGACTGTTTTTTTAAATTTAATTTAGCATTCTACCTTCAGGGTTACCAAGTAATACTAACAGCGCAATTAACCAAACATCACCAAATATGAGAGCTACTTAGAAACCAGTAGTTATTTTTGGAGTTTTAAGTGAAGAAAATAAACCTTTATTTAGGAATTTGTTATTTTCTTCAAAGGAAAAAATCTTACAAACCTCCGTAGCCTAGTTGGGAGAGACCTTGCCGACAAAGCTGGATGTTCCGATTTTAAATCCCGGCGAGGGCGTTATTTGTGCATTTATTTATCTCAAATATTTATTCGTGGCTGTATATGTATTTAAGTATCTATAAATACTCTATCTACACACGGGGCCCATTTCTCGAAAGCTTGTAATACAAGCGGAAGTCCTTATTTAATTAATAGTGTCAAAAAGAGACTACCACTTGTATTACAAGTTACAAGCTTTTGAGAAATGGGCCCTAGGTCGATTTATGTAATATGTCCCAAGAAATATATTTATTAAGTATTATTATTTACACTTAAGCAGTGTTTAAGAAAAGCGTGCCACCGGCCCCGGAATGCGAGTACATAATGCATGCGCGCACGCATGTCGATCGACGGATCGTATCGATCGCGCACAAAGGACTCGTGATCTCGATTACGTTAACTTAACCGCCGTTTATCTTTTGTTGTGCTTTCGTTAAACTCGGGTCGCCGTTTGTTTTACTGGACTATTGTTTATTTACGTTTAATTGTCATTTAATATTGTTGATAGAGTCGCGTTTCTGGTGATTTAGTAATAAAGGGTTTTATTTGAAGATTCGATTTAAATTTGTTTTCCTGTAATGTCCGTTTATTACTTGTAATGGAACTCATTTTCAAACGCTGTACAAAGTTTAAAATTTTGACAATATTTTTTAAGTAGGTACAATTCACCGTTTTCAATACAGCTAGCTCAGATTATTTATTTGAAAGAGAATCTATATGAAGGGTCCACGGAAAAAACATGTCCAGTGCTTAAAAAAATCAGGTCAAATTCACACCTTATTCTGTTTAAAGTAAGGTAGTTTTTCCTTCTGTAATTTGAATTGACTGGACAAGTTCTTTCCGGGGACCATTCATATGTTTCCGTAAAATTTTAGACTTCAGCCCTCGGGTTCCCCAAGAGTGTGCTGTCAAGCAACCCTCCGGTTGACAGACATACAGCACGGGTTAACCCCTCGGGCCTTCGGCCCTCGGCTTCATGTGGAACATGTTGTCAGTATTTACTTCTCGGACCTTCGGCTTGCGTAGGGTGTACCGTCGGACCAGCGGGTCTCCGGTTGATAGAGTGCGACCATCTAGCTTCTACGTAAGTAAAAAAAAATTAGAGTAAGAGAAAGACAAATAATTGAATCTATTCTTATGTAGGCAGGAGTCAATGCAGAAGCACACATTCAATGTATACTCCATTTCAAATACCATGGCCCGATGCCACATAAAACTTTGCATTGGCATCGGGCCATGGTATTTGAAATGGAGTATACACTCGACCAATTGGAACCTTAGGCGACTCGGAAACCATGTCACAAAGACGTTGTAAGTCATTCTCGAAATTCGAAGTCTGCCTCGAGTCAAGAAGGCGATCGACTTGCGCGGACAAATTAACGTTGAATATGTCGGAAAAAAACAATTGTTTAGGATAAACTCGTGGGATTTCTAAACAAATAATAACTATCACCATCACTGTCATTCATTCCATTTTTTTCAATTGAATCCTCCTCGTCTCATTGCTTTGCCATTTTGTGAGTGAAAATTAAAGCTAATCAACATTGTTTTAGATCTGAAAATTAAAATGGAAGCTCTCATTGATAATATCCAAAGAATCCGAAAAAAAAAAACAGTTTGGAAAGAAACGGTTTTTGTTCCGGAAATTTTCGACGCTAGTACAAACTTAAAGGTATGCCGGTTCTGTTAAAATCATCCGCAAGGAGGACACTACCCTTTATCATACAATACCCAAGACCCGTTGTACCAAAACTAAACAGCCAAACAAAAGCCTAACAAAACGCGGAAGCCATTTAAGGCTCAGACACGCATTCGGACCACTTTCGCGAGCCAACCGTGCGAAGCGGCCTTTAGTAATCTGTGTAACTGGATTATTGGAAACATATTGAACAATAATAAAACGGTAGTCGATCCACGACTCGGAATAGTGGAATGGTGAGTTTCATAGAGTTGCTGGATGTGACTAGCAAAATCACGAGATTGTAAGGCACTAGACCCACCGCGAGTAAGCTATGAGCTTAGAAAAGAAACAAAAGATGAACGCGTCACATCACATCATCAGCCTATCTGAGTCCCCTGTTGGACGTAGGCCTTTGCGTATAGACGCATTAGGGAGGTAAATGCCCAAAATCGCCACGCTGGGCAAGCGGATTGGAGATCGCAGTAATGTATCCTTGTGGATACATGATTGATGACGCTGCTGCCCATCATCAATCTTCTATCAAAGAATGATCAGTGACACTTCAATCCCTTAGTCAGCTCTTACCTTACGACGCCCGAGGTGGTAGCGAATATATTCTTACTGCCGTTCTTACTTGTAGACATCACCGTGTCTCTTTTCTTCACACTAGAGCGCTTATTTTTTATTCGTTTTTATATATAGCTCATAGCTTACTCGATGGCGGTGGGACGAGTGCTTATTAATGTCAGTTGCCCGTTCTTTCATGTTTTATCGGCTACTCACACATCTGCCGCAGAATCAATACTGGTCCCGGTAGTTGAAGCAATTTAGGTTTGTAATTAAGGCTTCTTAGATTAAACCTTTAGTATGCGTTTAGTTTGCTTTAATTTGACGGCTATTTCATAAAGTCAAATTGTACTGGATCAGATCTGCTACTAAGCATACGAAAGGTTTATGCGGTAAAGGTTAATAAAAAGTTCTAGATTATTCTATATCTTCGTAATAAGATGTGATTTCCTAGCTCGTGAGACGTGACGCCGGGAAAACGAAACCTCTTTTGTAATGAGCGATTATGACTAGTCTTTTTTCGCCAAAATCACAATCGGTTGCGAAATTCGCGACGAATTCGCTTTTGTCCAAGTAAAAATGTTGCAACTGCACCACGGGGGTCTTTATAGTATTTAGTCGTATGGTTTATTACCTAGGTATAGACTTAGGTCTAAGCTTTTTCTTTGACTTTCACTTGATGCAAACACGACTACTAACACGAACATGAGTACTAGCTACAGTCAAACGAAGAAAGATTGCATAATTTGCTCATCTACATAGACATGAAAAGTATAATCTCCTGAAACTTATAGAAGGAAAAATAGAGGGAAAACGCGGAAGGGGAAGAAGGAGGTTAACCTGGCTCGATAACATCAAAAACTGGACCAACATCAAAGACGCGGTCACGCTGACAAGGCGGGTCAAGAACAGAAAAGATTTTCCAAAGGTGGCCACCGACGCCCGATTTGCCATGGCAACAGAAGAAGAAGAAACACGACTAGTCAGACATTGTAACCATCACAAAAAAAAAATTGTCGAAACATTTATTTTGTTTCATTTTAAAATACCTATTCAACGATACCCCACATAATAGGTTTTCAATAAAATAAAAAAACATACCCACTTTATGTGTAGGGGAGGTAAAAAAAAAATTAAAATTTTATTTTTATTCCACCCTAAAGCGGCGTGATTAATATGTATAGGTACTTATTCCAAATTGAAAATTTCTAGTACTTCACGGTCACTGAAGCTATGTAATATGTTGCGGACATACAGACGGACATCATGGGGAAACTATAAGGGTTCCTAGTTTACTACGGAAACCTAATGAGGCAGTTATTAACCGACTTCGAAAAGGGAGGTTCTCAATTCAACAGATTTTTTTTATGTATTTTACTCTACATCTCCGAAAATATATTACTCTACGAATGATATACAGCACAATATTTTAGGCTAACATCGTTCAAGAAAACCCCTATAAGACTTCTAAAACACACATGGAATATAAAGTGAGTGGCGGCAGCTCATTGTACAGTCAAGGGCATAAATATGTCTACACTTTTATACTTATGTCTGGAGTATAAGGTCTAAAATTGCATATATATTTATGCCCTTATTGTACCATATTAGTCTAACACTCAATAAAACTCAACACAATACCCCATAAAAACACTGATATCGTATCAGTAAAGATTCATAAATAAACCCGCG
>JALPQI010024086.1:0-10721 GCA_025490895.1 Thaumatotibia leucotreta | reverse complement strand
ATCCGTTAGGATTTTAGTCCACCTTCCGTCACTTTTGATCATAGACAATCAAATGCCGGTGTCATATCTGAAACGAAATAAAATCTTGTCATTTATAGGATCCTTTTTATTTCGGAACCCTAAAAAGCTTAGTATAAAACATACGGCAGCATATCAAAAGGTTCTAGAGGGCAAGCTAACGGGCATGCTTTCATATTGAACGCTATGCCTAATGAAGTGAGAGGAATGATGGATGGGGTCCGTTATTATACCCGGCCCACAATAGCCAAGCTAATATAATTCTTTATGTAAACAAAATAAACATATGCTGGAATTTTTGGGCTGGTATTTGGGTTTTGTGATGACGAATATGATTTCCATCTAGATAAAATTAAATTATTGAATTTATAGACCGTCATATTGTTCTTAACGTGACGTCATATAGCCTATGTTACTTGCGACGTCATGAGGATTCTGATGATAAATACGTTACACCATTAAAGATTAAGCGGTCGCGAAGATCTGCTCTTTTAAAGAAAATATGAAACATACATAGGGGCTGAACACATATACTCTCCTTTTGGCAGTCGTGTAAAAGTATGCTATTAAACGCTACTGACCTAATGCACTTTCTCGGCCACGATTGGTTGATTTATTTGCTGGTAGTCTGAAATTTGGGCGTCTATACGCATAGTTAATAGAAGAGGCTTATGTCCAGCAGTGGACTGAGATAGGCTAATTATGTGATGTGTAAATGTAAATTATGTACTTAGATCCATTAAACGCTACCGACCTGATGAACCTTCTCGGCCATACGATTGGTTGATTTATTTGCTAATCAGAAATTTCGGAGTTTTTCTCCGACAAATCTTAAGATTTAAATTTTAAAAAACCATTTGTCTAAGACAAGTGTGGCAAAAAAAAATAATTTATTTAATGGCCTATCACCGACTTACATACATACATCATCAGCCTATGATAGTCCACTGCAGGACGTAGGCCTCTCCTATTAACTATGCGTAGAGACGCATTAGCAGGTAAATGCCCATAATCGCCACGCGGATTGGCGATCGCAGTAATGTGTCCACTATGATGACGCTGCTGCCCATCATAATCTTTTATCAAATAATGGTCAGTGACACTTCAATCCGGAGTCGACTCTTACGACACCCGCAGGAGGAGTTGGGGTGGTGTCAAATGTATTCTTACTGCCGTCACCGCACAAAAAAATATTAGGTAGGTAATTTTACTCACTGTGTACTTGGCCTTTTCGAAATCAATTAAAAGTTCTCCAATATCTGTTATATTTACGGAAAAATCGCCTGGCCTAACGTTTACACCATGTACAGAAATATCAAATTCAATTGCCTGAATTGTCTAATTTCCAGATTGAGAATCTGGGCCCTACAATAATAGGCCTAAGGCACAGATCAAAGAATACTAAAGTTATATAAAGGTTAGTGCCATAACAGCTATAAAATAAAAATATGCAAGCGTAACTAGAGCGTATTTTATAGATTCATGGTCCATTTTGCCGCCGGAGCCCGCATCAGATGCCAAATGCCTTTTATTGTCCTTTCTGACATGGCTAGCCATTCCAAAAGCTTGCCAAGAAAGTAAGCATTTGCTTTAGAATAGACCAGTATAAATTATAAATTATAAATATAATTATTGTGTAAAACTAGAATTTTATTGTAGCGTTACTCGAGTAGTATCGGAACTGCGAACTTCCAAATCCGCATTCGAATTCGTGCGTTCTAAAAGTTTTTTTTAACTATTACTATTAGGTATATGTGTTTCTCGATGCGCGGTATGTATCTTTGAACGCTCACATTTTAGTAAAAACCACCTTCTTTGTCACTTACCATAACGATGGAATTATATTGTACGCTTATACGAATTTAGTCTCTTAAGTACTCTGATCGCGACCAGGGGGATTACCATAATGTACTAATGCAATTCAGTTCAGGTTCAGGGAAAGGGACAGTGATATACGACTCGTATAGCCTTGTTCCTTTCTCTCGACCTAAAATGAACCGTATTAACTTAGTACGTCATGGTAATCCCCCATCAGATTTTTACTAAACCGCTCACAAATAAAATATCTTGAATAAATATCTTGGGCCATCTTACGACCTATTCTCACGGTAAGCTCCAATAACGCTTGTGATGTGGGTGCCAGCCAGGCAGGTAACATACTTAGATACATACATAGCTACGACCAAGGAACAAATATTTCTAATAAATAAATACACAAATAATGGCCTCGCCGCGATTCAAATCCAGAACCTCCAGCTTCGTAGGTCACTACCAACCAACTAGGCTACAGACTGACAATGATATGATATGATATGGTGAGCGGCGGAGTGGGACTGTTAACTATACTAAACATGAATGTAACTAATGGGTAAAGATCAACATATACTAGTTGAATCACTCGTCTCTGCTCTCAAAGTGCGGGAATGTGCCTCGGTGATTTATTGGGGTATTTCACTTTCTTTAATTTCCCTTGACCTAAAATCGGGAGCAATCAATCGTTCCTCGGATAATTTGCATATCTGATTTCCTCGTTTCTGAGAAAACTATCTGGTTATGTAAATATTTGTGTAGGCGGATCAATCCTCTTATATTTTTTAGACCGGAAGTCGTAGAAATAAGCGAATAAGCTTTTTAGGTGTATAACTTTATTAAAGAGCCTTCAGGTTCTCATAACTACGAAAAGGAAAAAAAGACTGATTTTGGCATTAATTCTAATATCATCAAATTTAAATACAACAACAGAAAACAAAATATAGGTAGCTTAAAAAAAGTTTCATACATATGTTGTAGATTGCATTGCATATTTGTTTAGTACTATTTATTCTAAATGCAAAAGCGTTATGTATAGATAGTTAATTCCAGGAGAGTTGAGGTCACGTACATAACAACACATCATGTAAACACGAGGGGAATTTGAAATTAATGTTCTTAATTCGTATTGACAGTAAATTTCATTGTAACTGCAAGATCGATCAAGTTTGTTCAAGGGATTCGCTCATACATTTACAATTTTTTTTAATCATTCACCTCAACTCTGGCGAAATTAGGTACCTATACTTGAAAATTTTTTCTCGTATATATTTATTTTCAAAACTACAATTTATGTACATAGATTAAATCTAACTAATCTACTTAACCTAACCTATATCTAAGATTGGCCCTTGTGGCATTGTACCGAGGATGCTGGCGGCATTTCCTCGCTGTATCGCAATACTGATGCGTTGTGCGAGGAAGTCGCCAGCTCTTCGGTCTCTAGTTACATCAACCAGACGTTTCGCGATCTCAGCAAACAATTTGCGTGCGCTGGGGCCCCAAGAACCTAAAGTTTCTACGCCAAACGGTACAAAATCGTACTCTTTGCCGAGGCCCTTATATTTATTACGTTTTAAAAATTCGGCATTTTCAGCCGCAGCGGCTGCCTTAAACGTAGTTCGTTGAAGATGGGACGGTGCCAGGGTATCTACGCAAGTAGCATCCCATACCAACATCCGTCCCAAGCTCCAAGGAACCAAAGACACACCATCAGGTCTCTTGCCATCATCCCTAATAATACCAGTAGGCTCAAGAAGAGCAGGTACGTTGATCGTGGCAAGAGACCTGCGGATTATGTCGTTAAGCGTCGCATGTCTGGAAATACGGCCTGCGCTTTTTTGACAACTTAGTCCGTGGTGTCCCAGTCGGTCCACGTCTGTGCCACAACAGCATAAGTGAGGGGTACATACCGCGGCCCCGAGTCTCAGGCCGGTTGCGAGCCTAAGAGAGGCCGGATCCAGGAAAGTACCAGTACTAGCCGAAGGATGGGCATGCAGCCAGTAACCAGCTTCCCGGGTTCCGACCGCCAAAAGTCTCGCACGATCCGGACCTGCAGAGCTGTTTAGAAGAGAATTGTATGTTAGATCACAATACACATTGTCCCAGCTCCTTTGCGATTTTTGGTTGTCAGGAAAATTTTTAGAAGGGCAAGCAATTATGAATGCATTTTTGGCGTCCTCCAAACCCGCAGTCTCACAGTTAATAGGCAGAGCCCTTAGGATCTTTCCTGTGAGATCAGACGTGCTGTGGACGGATGCCAAAAATGCAGGAGAAGCCACACATGAAATTTTTCGTATCCCTAAACCCCCATACCGAATAGGGAGGGATGCTTGGGACCAGGAACGCTCCGTTAGCTGAATATTTAGAATTTTTTCTATCGTAATTTTGATTAAGTCGTCTAAAGGTGTTAATAAATTAATATTTTTCCAGAACGGACAGCAACGGAGCACGTATGTCAATTTAGGGACAAAAAGACAAAACTTAAGAATCGCAAGAGCATAATGAGGGCTAATTTCGAGTAGACGATTTGCGTGATTTTGGAATTTAGAAATCGAGTTAGAAATGTAATCGGGAAAGGATTCTTCAAAAATAGGAGAACCCAGGAGGCAAAGTGAATATTTGTCTACTATTTTTATACCAGGAGTCAGACAATCAAATTTGGATTTTAAAACAGTCAAACTATAGGAAGTCTTTTGAATAAAGAGTTCGCATTTACTATAATTTAGTTCTAAACCAATATTTTCAAAATTAGTTTTGATAAGAGACAAATCGGACAGTACGGTATCCACGTCACCTCCTAGGGTCCCATCGTCTAGATACCAGACATTAAATTTAGATTTAATTTTTTGTATTATGTGATTTAATTTATTACTTGAAAATGAAAACAATTTAAATAAAAAATATTTAGGTTACGGTTACATTTTTACATGTGTGCCGCTGCCTCTTTTTATCAAGTAGATTATTAGTTAGTAAGGGGCAGGGACCGGAACCGTTATTTTCTCCATACAAAAAGTACGGTTCTTTTTTGTTCTTCGGTATATAAATTCTAATAGAGTAATTCTAGAGTAATTTAAAAATATGATATTGTAATTATTGTAAATTACATAAAATATTGAGTATTACCTATATAAAGAGCATAAAACATTTTAAAATATTGGGCTATTTAATGGTTTTTGTAAAATAACGGTTCTGGTGCCTGGTAAGTAGTGGATAGTTTTAGAGGCGTTGCTAAATACTTACGAGTATTTTACCTCCTTTTATAGTACATACCTAAGTAAGTATCTAATTATGAATAACAGTAGCACCGCTATACAACGTGTGTATTTGATACGGGCGAATATTTTAATGGCGTTTACTATCGGACCTAGGGAACCTGTAGGCGTATGATGGTACTGCGTCTAATCGTTTGTCGTCGTTGCCGTCACGTTCTAACAAGTATGCAAGTGCGAAAGTGACGCGTAGCACGATAAACAGATAAAACGGGACCATCATAAGCCACCTGTTTACATAAATTTCTTTAGGAAATTAAGGTATTTTTTCATACAACATAATTGAGCACGCAATGTATTGCTTCCACTGGTAGCCACATTAATTAACGTCGATATAAGTATCTAAACGTCATACCATACGAATGTCATGTCAGTTGGACTGCAAACATTGCTGCTGGGTAGCACTTTAGTAAAATCATTACACCTAATTAACAACAAAATTAAATAAATAATAATAAATAAATATCTTGGGAGATCTTACACAAATCGATCTAGTCCCACGGTAAGCTCAATTAAGGCTGGTGATGTGGGAACAAAATTGAACGAAATGATTATCTTAGACGATTCGTACGATCAGATATTAAAGCTGGATTAATTATTCGCCTTTATAAAATACACACGCTGTATTAGAGTATTAAAACTAACTTATCGCTTTAATACAGCCATAGTTATCGTTAATTATCAGTGCGAAGCTCGTTTTAATTAACATTTCCCAGAGCGTCATTAAGACCAGTTGTCACAACTGCTACATTGTCAGGATTGTGACAATCGTGACAATTGTCACAAAAGGGACCTTTGTTTGTCGCAGTCCGTTTGCTTAGGGCGACCGCAAATGGGCGATTGGAGTGATGGAGAGGAAATTACTACAAAAACCGAGATCTCGAGGTATTTACGGTTTTCGTCTCCGGAAAGATAACGTGTCATACGCTATCATAAATAATATTTTTTGCAAGCCACAAAATATAATAGTAGGATTTTATGTACAAACACCGACATAGGTAAGTGACCAATCTGATCACTCGTCAGCTTTATGCACTTTAATTACGCGAATGATGATTTAACTGCGTGGGTGATTGTACAAAGAACTGTAAAATTAGGTAATTAAATCGTTAACCGCATCGTATTTTATTAATTTACGTTTATTTATATAGGTCTGCTATTTATATAGGTCTGCCCTAAGAATCACAAAAGAAATGACTATGATTGATAATATGTTAATTGATACATCCCGTTGAAGGCATCTTTTTGTATATTTTACCAGCTAATTTATCACAAAAATAATTGTTCCTTAATCATAGATCTTTTCTATATCTACGTATAATATTTTAGCACCTATACATCTAAGTACGAATAATTACTTAATATAAATTCGTTGCATTGTACCCACGATACATACCTCAATTAAGCTGAACTTAGGACTAGGTCGATTTGTAGAAGAATTTTCACAATTTTTTTTTGTTTCAACATTTATTTATTATAAATATTTTATGTATCCTTCAAAGTACGTTTTCGTCCTCTATTTGCGAGCGTTTTTGTTAAAACGGCCCACTTCGTCGCTTATAGCTTAAGAACATAATCAAAAGAGTTTGCTTCTATACCAATTTGAATAAAGAATCATTTGACTTGACTTGATTAAATGTCTAAGCGCTCTTATGCCAAGCCACAAGTGCGCCATTTTTACTAAATCGCCACTTATGTTTTTATCTGTGGGTGCTGTTGCTAATTGTGTTGTGTGTGACCTCGTAAGGTCTAACTTAAAGTTTATAATTTAACGCAGCAAGTAGCCCGATTTTTGCTCCGTCACAGACGAAAGGTAATTCTTAGTCCAAAACGTACTTTTGCGGGGAACCTAAAGTTTTCGGGACCCATCATCCACCAGGGCAACTCAATTCCGGGATGATAATTGGAATCATACCGATATCTCTCCTTTTGTTAGCCCTGAGTTATGACTACAGCCAATTGGGTGAAACAAGCAATATTAACACTTGAGGCTTCAGGAACGATTGGTCGGATGATGTAGGGTGTTGTACGGCGCTTATGTCTGTTTGGTTCTGAGCAGAGTGTGGTAGGTCTATTATTGTTTGCCGTTTAATTTAACCGCATACAAGTTTATGTGTGTTTATTGCTCGATTATTGTGGAGTTACTCGACGTTGGGACTATAGAAATCGATCTAATTTTTGAAATTGGATTAGGTACACTCGTTCGTATATTTTTATAAAATAAGGGCCTCGTAAATTCTAATTTCATAAAATCAATATCACATTCGGGTTGCTCGTATGTTTTATGCTTGTTTTAATAAAGTGTCTATAATTCTACAATGAATATTATGTACCTACACACACAATAATAGTCAACGGGATATTCTTAGAATCATTATATTTTAATTTTACAATTTCCTTATGTTTATTACTGTTTTCGTGGCGTCATAACCAATACTTTATCAGTCGTTTATTATTTCATCAACGGTAAATATTGCTAGCGTAGAAATTGATCTAAAAGTTGTTTTTACATACAATTTGGTTTTCGACTCATTCACATATTTTCAATATCAAATACCCCAATCCAAAAAATAGTACTGTTTCATACATTTCATCTGACTAAAATCTCGGAAGTTGTGTAGAAACAGGTGATAATTTAAATTTGATGTAATTAGTCTCATACTAAAAGTTCATAAATAAGACCTGAATTAACCCTCTAACATTGTATCTACCTCCTCGTGAGTCGTGACTAAGATTGCACCCTGTATGCCTGAAAACCACTGGTCATGAAAAAAAACCGAATATCTATTATAAATATTAGGTCATATACCAAAGAAAAAATATCGAGTTTAGGTGAAGACACATTTATCAGCATGCGTACGCATTTTTTCTAATAAAATTGGCCGTTTAGTATGAAACATAAGCATGCGTACGCGTGCGGAAAGCTGGACGCGGTTCCATACTAAACTGACATTTTCTATGGACAAAATGCTTACGCATGCTGAAATATATTATGTGTCTTCACCCTTTACCTACGTTGGAGATGGGATTTGAACCCGCCCATCGCGGCTGATGCCTAACCTGTATGATTGCAAAAAATTTCATTTTTATTGTTAAATGCAAAAAACTCTGTGTAATACCTAAATAGGAAAAGTTAGTTTATTTAACGCTTTTATTTCCTATCCGTGGACGATTCGAAACCCATTTTTATGGGATGTTGGATCAGGCAATAAAAGAGAACGAATGTGGATCGGTACAGTCAGATTCACTACATTCGATTATATTGTGGAAAAGGCTTCGTATCGCGAAACTAACAAAATTATTCTTGTGATACATTTGATTCAATTGACACTGATTCGCGAAGCATATATCTAGTTTGTTTCAAAGTTTAAATATAGTTTATGTTTTAGCTTGAGCAAATCTACAATCTGTAGGCTTAGCACAGGATGAGTGTGACAATATTATTATATCGCCGCGAGATAGACTATCCATCCGTCTTTTATTCGTATAGTTAGTAAAAGATGGAAAATCTATCTGGCGGCGACATACTGAAATACCAATCATGTGATAAGCATACTGAAGCAATAAGGCTTTAATAGAAGTGGTATTGTTGTCGTCGAATTAGGAGCATTCCATGTAAACGTGTCGTAAGCGACACTGTCTTTTCAATACATTTGATAAATTAAATTAGTAAGCTGAATAATGGTATCATCATCATCATATCAGCCGAAAGACGTACACTGCTAAACATAATAGGCCTCCCCCAAAAACTGCCACAATCACCGGTCCTGCGCCACCCGCATCCAGCGGACTCCTGCGACCTTCACCAAGTCTTCAGTCCACCTTGTGGGGGGCCTACCCACGCTACGCCTTCCGGTACGTGGCCGCCTCTCGAGAACCTTCCCGCCCCAACGGCCATCGGTTCAACGCGCAATGTGCGCCGCCCACTGCCACTTCAGTAATGGTATAATAATAACATATATCTAGGCTTTAAGATTGACGGTGTTTCCTAGCGGCTAGCATATTTTTTTGGGGTCGCTACCTGTGCCGTATTTTTGCCTTCGATATAATAGTTTCTAACTGTAATCCATAGTTTGGAAATAAACCCCTTTAATGCATTAAACAAACCACCAAAAATGAAACCACGTACCTGATAATTTGATAAAGTTCACGGCGTCCTTCAAACTTCAATATATGTACACATTTACAAGTTTTATCCGGGCCCGGTGCAGTTCTTCAAATAACACACCTTTATTACTATATTATATTTGTTATAATCGTCTAACACACAATATACAAACACTATTTATATACAAATCCGAGTTTTTTCCGCGGAGTAAAACTTTTACAAACCGCCATTAACGAGACCGACCGTTTAGACTGGTTCATTAGGTTGATTTTTGAGCGTTGCTGACTGCGCGCATGCGCGGTGCGTATTTTTATTTTTTTGATGTTACCAGCCAGTGAATTTCAAAATTGAAAGAATGTAAAATGCATGTACACTACCATAGTGACAAGTAAGCGACAAAAAGTAGACGTTTTCATGGAATGCTCCATTAATGTTACTTCAAGAATGTGTGTAATATTGGGTCCATTATCTAAGAAATTGATTCATAATAAGTGGGTTTTCATGATTGGTACGTCCGTATGCTATCGCGAGATAAATCTTTCATCCATTACAAACTATATGAATTAAAGAGAGATGGATTTTCTATCTCGTGGCAATATCGACATACTGTCGCACCAACCGAGTTCTAAGTCAATAGTAGTTATTTTATTGATTTTTAGGTAGCTTCCAGAAAAATAACAAGATCGTCTATTACGAATACACACTGAGATGGTCACAATTGATACACAACAAACTAAACGTCGCTACTCGCCCCAAATCTGTGCAGTCATCTTGTAATCCCGCGCAATCTAATCTAGAAATGTTTACACAGACCCCATCCTGATCCCCAAGGATCCTGTTATTGCACAGTCACGAACTTTAATAGATAATATAATATGGGTACAGGGTGAAACATGAGTTTTCAACGGTCATACGTTTATCTAACTCTATAAACAACTAACAACTCAATGCCTCACAAGCTACTGAAAAAGGCATATTTTTTGGATTTTTGGGCTTTAAAATGATATTTAAGATATAAAACGATAAATGTTATAAAAACAATTTACGTTTTTTGAAAATACTAAAATTTTCATTATTCATGAGTTCCCTTTAAACACGTAATATTAATGGAATAATAAGCTCTATCTTCCGTACCTAAGTATACTAAAACCACAGGAGAGGAAGACAAAGGATTAAAATAACGAAAAAAAAGTATGTCTGTCAACTTCAATTGTTATGTAGTTAGTGTTTATTTATAGAGCTAGAAACACGTAAAGTCAAGACTCATGTTTCACCCTGTACACAGGGCCCTAAAAGGACGAAAAAGCCAGTCATATTATTAAATCAGTAATAAGATTTAGCGAATGAATTACTGGCTCGTAAAATTAAGTCAAAATTAAGAAATTCCCGTGACGTGAGTTATTTCTTTTATCTTTCCTTGTGCCGCCCTTCGCGTTATCTGTTTGCAATGAATCATCCGCTAACAACCTCCTCTTTGAAGATAAGATGCTGTAACTACCAGTTATCCACGTCTA
>JALPQI010024085.1:0-19744 GCA_025490895.1 Thaumatotibia leucotreta | reverse complement strand
AAATTAAACGTTTAAAGACTAATAAATTTCCAACAAGTTGAGCTAACATGCATTACCGTAGGTCTTATAGTTTCAGAGATTCGAGACTTTAAAAAGTACCCCTTTTTGTAAGCTAGATAAAATTTTGTGTTTTGCTAACGTTTTCGACTTAATATCGCCTCACCTAATTATGCTACGAAAAACATGCAATAATGACCTTATAGCGCACTTAATATTCTCTAATTAAAGGGTAAAATTAGGTCAGTGAACTTTGTAGTTGAAACTATAAACCCGAAATTCCAAAGACAGGAGACCCGCTTTTAGGGTGGGTCATTTTTCAAAAATTTCGATTTTCTGAAGATAATAGTTACAAAACGGTGCCATTTGATATTTGATTATCACTCTTATTTTTATTATATTTTTAATTTAAGTTTTTCTGCCTCCGGATTTGATTAGTAATTTTCTTAAAATGTATGGAACTTCAAAAAAAAAAGTTATTATTTTCGACTTTTTTTCGTCTCTTTTGCCTCCATAACTATAGAAAAGCTATTTCCAGGTAAACACAATACTCAAACATAGCTCAAGTTGCAATAAAAAGTAAAAAACAACCAAGTTGCAATATCAACTGTGGTCAGTACAAAATGTACTGAAGTTTCTATGAAATCCTTCAATTAGATCCGGAGGCAGAAAATTAATTCCGATGGCCAAATAATTTTGCACACTCTTTGTCGACCTAACAACGGAACTATTGACAACTGTTCCTAGTAAAAAACAAATACTTTTTTTTCTTCATACATCAGTGACCCACCCTACCCGCTATCTAAGTTTTTCATACAAATCGCAAGTCGAGTTGCAAAGCTGCAATTTTGGTATATTATAAAGGCCTTATAGATATATACGAAAATGCAATTTAAAAAAAAAAACAAAAAAATAATTTGGGCATAGGACGTAAAAAACGGAAAAAAAATCGCACTTTTTTTAGTTTTTGACGTTTAACTAAAAATCTATTATCTTTTTGATACTGATTGCTATAAAAATAAGAAAGAACATTTAATTTGAAAGGATTTGAGCTACGTTGCATCACCGTAAGTTATATATATTTTGAGATACGACATTTCATAAAGTGCCCTTTTATCAAAACATAAACAAATTTTAGGTTACGTTAAAGCTATTCACTAAATATTGGCAAAACGTTCGCGCTAAGAAAAAAAAAGTAATTGTAGATAATAACTACATTAAATTTGGAACAAATTGAGCCGATAACAATTACTGTAAGTCTTATAGTTGGGGGTATACGAGGCTTCAAAACATGCATTTATTTTCTTAACTTAATGAAGGGCACATTTTGAAACGTCGTTTCTCTAAATCTATATAATTTAGGGTAATGCAAGGTAGCTCAAATTCTTTCAAATTTCATATTCTTTCTAAGTTTTGTAGCAATTAGTATCAAAAAGATAATAGTTTGATAATTAAACGTCAAAAAGTAAAAGAAGTGCAATATTTTTTCAGTTTTTTTCGTCCTATGCAGAAATTCCTTTTTTGTTTTTCTTGTAATATGCATTTTTGTACGTCCTTATAGGGCCTATATAATATACTAAAATTGCAGCTTTGCAACACGACTTGCAATTTGTATGAAAAACTTAGATAGCGGACCTCCTGCTTTTTGAATTTCGCGTTTTTAGTTTCAATCACAAAGTTTACTGACCTGATTTTACCCTTAAATGAAAGAATATTAATTGCGCTATAAGATAATTATTTCATGTTTTTCGTAGCATAATTAGGTAAGGCGATATTAAACCAAAAACGTTACCAAAACTCAACATTTTATCTAGTTTACAAAACAGGGTACTATTTGAAGTCTCGAATCTCTGAAACTATAAGACCTACGGTAATGCATGTTATCTCATCTTGTTACAAATTCATTCATCGTTAAACGTTACCTGATACATATTGTCAAAAAACGTAAGGCTTTTTTTATAAAAATCAGAAATTAAAAATAGACAGTAAATTTCAGTTTTTCACGTATAACGCAGCTAGCACAACATTTTTTTGCTTGCAAAATGTGGTTTTATACTGCCCTATGGTGTCTAAATAACATACCAAAAATGCAGCTTTACTACATGTTTTGCGAGTTTAATATACGATTTGACCGTACTAAATTGCTTTTGGGGGCATTTTTGAGATAGCGTTAGACGTCCATGTTATATATGGTCGCAGGGCAACAAATTCAAATTTTCTACGAGTGATCAACAATACGAACCTACGTCTTTTAAAGCTTCTTCTACTACTGCCAAAGGTTGTTGGACAGATAATAAATACCACATAATGACAATGACTAACTTACATAACACAATTGACGCGATTATGATTTTTGTTTTGATTATGGCCTTAACCCTTTATAAGGCAGAGAC
The DNA here is from genome assembly GCA_025490895.1 of Thaumatotibia leucotreta. NCBI lineage: Eukaryota > Metazoa > Arthropoda > Insecta > Lepidoptera > Tortricidae > Thaumatotibia > Thaumatotibia leucotreta. The sequence goes on along the minus strand of JALPQI010024085.1, from coordinate 17,354 downwards.
GATTTGGAAACCACTTATTCACTTCAAATAAGTGTTCTATTTTCAATGAGTAAGACTGACATTCCAATTGACTTTATTGAAATGTCAGCCTTATAAAGGGTTAACTAAGTACAATTTTTTCCAATCAACAAAGATACTATTTTATCCACTGTACAATCAACTCCACCTTCCCCTTAAATCTACGTGATTCCACGGAATTTATAATTGAAACAAAAACTGTCTAAGTCAAACAATTCAGGGGAAGTTCGGACTTCGATGCGATATTGAAAAATGATTTCAAAAGTTAAGCTTATGAACCCAATCTTCGAAGTTAAGAGTTTATTAAATGGCTGTTGAAGTTAATTCTTTAATGGAGCCCGTGTTTTAACCCTTTGCTGAGGGCACTTTAAGGTTTTTTTTTATTGACATAATTTAATATAATATAATAATTTACAGCTTCCTTGAAAGTATCATTAAACCAATGTGGTTTGTCTTGATACCCTAATCTAAGAGGTGACGTTGCGTTGTGGAAAGCTAAAGGCATATTAGAGCATTTCTTTATACTTTGTCCATTTTCATAATTTTGACTTTATGGGTACCTAAATTTTGGGTGATTTCTACTCAGAATCACGAGATGTTTCGATCAAAATGGGAAAAAAATGTCGCAGCGATTTTTTTTCCTATTTTGTTACTATTTCCCACACAATTTGTATGGCGGTAACTGAGGAGGATATCCGGAAAAAATATGGAAATATGGGGATTTTTTCCTTTTGGTATCGAATGATCTCGTGATTCTGAGTAGAAAATAAAAATTAAAATTTAGCCATAAATTCAAAATTACGAAAATGGACTAAATCAAATAAATGCTCATTAAGTTGCGTATGTTGTTCAAAAATTTCAAAACGTTTACAGAAATTTTTGAACTTTGATGATAAAAAATATTTGTTTTGTTTCACAAATACTTGTGTAGATGTCAGGACCAGGTTCCTATTTCTCGAAAGCTTGTAACTTGTAATACAAGCGGAAGTCCTTTTTTTTTAATTGACATAATTTAATAAAGAATTTACAGTTTCCTTAAAAGTATCATTTAACCAATGTGGTTTGTCTTGATACCATATTCCACTTTTACTATTATTGTAGAATAATCTAAATAATTCTTACAACATTAAGTATTAGGTAAAAACTTACAAATTACTTGTCAACATAGAAGTACCGTAAACCGGGGTTACTTTGATCAATTTTGAACTTTATCTTTATCTAATTAATAGTGTTATAAAGAGACTTCCATCTGTATTAAAAGTTACAAGCATTCGAGAAACGGGACCCAGCTCTCTCACTATACCAAAACCTCGAAAGGTATTCAGATTAAAGTTGCACACATGTATTGCTTGGCCTTAGGGTGTGATCAAATGCACCTCTTTCATCACACTATTACTTGTGTGGGATAAGTTCGCCCTTGTACTTATTTTAACAGTTATTTGTCATGTTATGTTTTGTTTTTCTGTACAATAAAGTGTTTTACTACTACTACTTGTACTATTGCACTATTACGTCGCGGGAGTTATCGAAATGTGAACTTCCCTTGGAAGTTATAAGTATAACAATATTATTGAAAATATAGAAATGTTTTAATAGCAAAGTGCGGTAAGATAGAACGGTTTTTTATGGGGTAAGACAAAAATTCGTTCTTCTAGCCCAGCGTCTTGTGGCAGCTTTTTGTCTTACCCCATTAAAAAAAATTCGTCTTGCCCCACCTTACGTTTGAGTAAAAATATTCATAGGCAGTCGATAAGCGGATTAAAAACTCGAGTTATTAAAAAACGTCTGACAGACTCTCGATCGTTATACCGTACTTATCTCCCTAGATGCACAATGCAATATTTATTATTTTATCACAAACATTTGTTGCCGAGTTATTCTTTGCCTTCTCGCTAAAGATTACATTAGCTGTTATTGATGTGTTTAGTTTACAGCGTTTACATACAATTCCACACTCTATTATATTTATTTAGTTCCTGCTACATACAGCGTTCCAGAACTTTCCAGCTTAGTCGGGCCTCAGGCGGACCAAATTAACCGATATCGATGGTGCACTCGAGTTACTAAACTTGGAGGTCGTAAACGAGACACGTGCACACTCCGTATATTCCTCTTCTCACCATACGCGCTTGCCCTTAGAGTATGGTCAAAGGCGCCTAGCCTTGTAAGAGATTGCATATACCCGAAAAATTTGACCTGGGTAAATCCACAAGACTGTAACGAGAGTTAGCAATCCTTTTGTATGTTCTCATATTAATTAAATACATTTAAGGGTCCACATATCTACCTATAGGGCTAGGCTAGACGTACGGAAACTCAACGTTGATTAATTAATTTTAAAACATACGAAACAATTGGTAACTCTCGTTACAGTCTTGTGGATTGACCCACCTGTGGTTGCTAAAACCGAGTGGCCGAGCGGTACAGGCATCAGCCGCGAAAGCTGAGTGGGTTGGATTCCCACCTCAGACATTGGTGATATTGGTGTTTTTTTTTAATATGACTTCCACTATTTATAAAAAGGCATTTCTCCGACCGTTTCAATCGCCGTGACTTCGGTGGCAACATTATCACCCGATTTCCGTGGGTATCTCATAATTTTTTTGGATATATTGGTAATTGTCAACTACTTCTACATACTAAGTTCTTGCATCTCTCACTGATTCGTGTGAAGGTGGATTTAGACCAAACGAGCATTCGCTCATTCTATGTATATCCCCCACTCTACGAAATCAACTAATTTCGACTAATCACGTTTTGTGTTAAGAACGAATTTCGTAGAGTGGGGTGTAGAATGAACGTATGGTCTAAATCCACTTTAATAAGGCAGCCACCGAAGTCACGGAGGTTGAAACGCTCGGAGAAATGCCCAAAAACAATACGTCTTATCCATATTTCCGTAGCTCCGACGCTTCGAGCCGCAGAAGTTCAGTTTTCGAGTTCGCGCAACGCTCGCGATTTCGCGGCTCGGCCCATATATTGTCGAATAGGGGGCTAGCGACTCGAGTAAATAGGAAGATATCTTAAGTTCTACTATAGCTATTATTTAGCTAAAGAGATGCAAAGCAGTAAGACGAAATTGTCGGAAAATCTCATGTGTATGTAGGATGTGTCAGTGCAAATGGAAAGATACCTTATCACGACTCTTAAAATAGACCTTATATTTAACACCTTCGTTACGGCATCGGATCTGTTCGACCCGATGCAAGAATGGTTAATTGCGATGTTAACTAATTGCCGTAGTCCATTTTAAACACCGTGACAAGGTAACTTTCCATGTGCACTGACACATATCATCTCACCTAAGACCTACACTATAGTTATCTTTTCCATCCTATTTTATATTTAGAAGTAAATACAATACGCCGTATCCATATTTTCATAGCTCCGACGTTTCGAGCCGCAGAAGTTCAGTGCTCGAGTTCGCGCAACGCTCGCGTTATTGCACGGCTCGTCCCACATTGTCGAATAGGGGCCTAGCGGGCCTGATTGAAATTCGATAGCACTGCGTCTCTCGTAAAGGTGCGATTCAAATAAAATATTTAAGCAAAAATCAAATTTTTGCTACAATCTTTTATCGCCGACATCGTTTCATCTTATACTCATTAACAATTAATCTAGCGAACCCAAACTAGATAGGCTTACGTTGATTTATTTCAAGATCTTGTAATTTCGACTCCATCATCAGACCAACTCCATGATATATAAATTTATAATGCATTGTCATCCGACTTGTAAATCGGTTACCCAGAAGTGCATATTAATTATTTAACTCGTAACATTTGATTGCTTACCGACAAACGTCGGACAGGCAAAGGTAAACTATGTAAATTAATAAATTATAAAGTACACAGACTTCCTACATCCTTTTTTTTAATACGCCTTGTTTGAAATTAAGCCGCAGAAGTTCAGTGATTCGTCTCTCACTCGTAAAGGTGCCTTTCAAATAAAATAGTTCGGGCTTAATAGGTATCCAAGCAATCAGTCAGGGGTAGGGATTGCAACCGGATCCGGGATTTTAGGGCACTGACCGGATCCGGTCAAAATCTATCGGATCCGGACCGGATCAGGTGAAGCATCAAACACCAAAAAGTAGCCCAAATACTGAACATCGACGTGGTAATTTTACACATTTTTTTCTTTTAAGACACGAACCTGACGAACGGAAGTTGGAACCAATGAATTATCTTTTACTATAAAATATTACAAACGAGATCCAATTGAATGCTTATATAATAATTGCTTGACAAATAAATTGACGATAAAGTCTAATTTTCCTGCCAATGCTGTTTGCTGAAAGCGTTTTAACAAGTGCCTTTATAATGTTGGCATATTTTTCGAAGCTTGAGACAAAATTGAGCCAAACTAGGTTATTACCTACACATAATTTAGCTCCATGGTTCACCCGTCACGCGAACCAAACTTTTAACGAGAACCAACGCGCAAACTACATAAAACGCTGAGACCTCCACATTAGTTCAAACAACTCAACACATTCATACATTCATAATCATAACTTTCGTATTAGAACCGAGTGTCTCGACACCAAAAACCGTTCCCTACGAGTCTAATTTCAAGAAAGTTTCGAGTCATTACTGTACGAAGTGCGAAACAAAGAGCTAGGCATAAAGAACCAAAAGCAAGAAACTTCGGTGAAGTATGACTGGCGAATGTTCCAGAATAACTTGAACCGTCTGTTTCTTGCTGCGTTCCATTTTCAAAAGCTTAACGTTCCAAAGCGCGCGGGGAGTTTTAGCTCATCTTAGGCTGGTATTGTTTTGCGAGTACGTTCGTTCAAAAACGTGGACCGAAGGCAAATGCAGCGCGCCGCTCGCCAGGGTTACCAACTCCAAATTTTGTTTAACACTCATTTCAAGCTGAAATCCCCCTAAAACTAAGAAAATTGTTTAGAAAATCCCAAAAAAAAAATTTTTACGGAATTAAGGGCTGATTTTTCAAACCACAGTTAACAGTATCAGTCAAATAAATGTTAGCTCTTTCCTTTTTTGTCTCATAAGCATAACATAACTTAAGGAAATGATAGCGATAATTTTAACCAACAGATAATTTCAACTAGAGATTGATAAATCAGCCCTAAGAGGTCTATCTTGAATTTCGAAAATCGTATAGTACATCTGTATTTGTCACTGCGGTACTCCTAAGAAGTCGTAACATTGTTCCAGTAACAAAGTTTTTTCAGATATTTTGACGTTCGTTACATGTTTCCATAGATAGAAGGAACAAACATGGTATGGAAAACCCCCTAAACTATTAAGTCTCAAAAACACCCACGGTTCTTTTTACCCCCTAAATTAGGGGTAAAACCCCTAAGTGGGCACCCCTGCCGCTCGCAATCAAGGTAATGTTGCCAGCGTCAGGTGCGTTCGCGGCGGCGAGCCGCGAATTTATAACGGCAACACTGACAACTTGATTTATGCGCGGGAAGCATTTTCGCGGCAACAATTGTGAGATATTCCGTTCCACGCACGTGCAAATGTTGTTGGCGGACTATTTTTCAAGTTTTATTGATGCGGTGATGGGGTTTTGAATGGATATCGGTTATCGGTGGTTGTAGGACGTGGTATATGGCGGGTATTGAATTTTATTGGTGTAATAGTGGTTATTGATGTTTTTTGCAGGCGGGACAGCTCAATAGGTTAGCTTGGTTTACATACATGCAGCTGTATTTTAAGTAAATTTATTTTTGTATGAAATAAAACTATGAAAACGGATAAACTCGCGTATATTAACTAATTTTAACTTCATTCCGACGTTTCGAACACTTTACAGGGTTCGTGGTCATCGCAGACCACGTTATCGAGTTTATCCGTTTTCATAGTTTTATTTCATGTGTAATCCTCGCGGTAACCGAAGAAAATATTAAATTTATTTTCTCAAACATGCAATGAAATATTGTCTATACGTTACTTAAAATAGACTCGGAAGTATCGCTTTTAGGGCGCAGTAACTCACTGGGATGGAAATGGAATTTCATAACACTTTTCAGGCCTAGGCCTGCAATGTAACTTTTTTTTTTAATTTCGACAACATTGTCATTATTTTTTTATATTTGAAAATAGTACTATACAAATTACCGGCCCCGTTACCTATCCGTATATACCAACTTGGCCGGAAATCCTCATTTTCCCGGCCTCTGATGTAATGTACTATATAAACTGCTAAGTACAGGATTAATGCGACAATAGGTATTGGGCATATTGCGTTTTTGATTGGTAGGTACGTAGCCGGTAAATTCCACGAGAATGTCGGGTACGTGACACCGTTCTTCGCGTACATCTAAAGGTGCGGTTAAACTAAAAGAGCATTCGCTGTTCTAACCTCCCACTCTACGAAATACGATCGGTACACAAAACGTGATTGGTTGATTTCTTAGAACCGGCGCTAGAACAGCGAATGCTCTTTTAGTTTAACCGCACCTTTAGAAAGTTACGTTTCCATTTTTGGTGTATCTTAACGTTATAACTGGGTATTTGTATTTATAGAGAATTCTCGCATTTTCCATATATTTCTAAGGTAGCTGTCATAGCCGTCACGTTTCCGACAAAGCAGACTTTTTCGTGGTATGCTCATCCTCATTTATTCTTCAAGACTACCAATTTAATGATTGTGTAGTGTTGGTACAGTCAACAAAAATGTTGTCTACCATTTTTCAATTCAAAAAGGGATTCGAAGGTACTGTTGACACAAGAAATGACACAAAATTTACCAAGAAAAGAGTTGTTTATAGATGTAGTGAGTGATTAATCAATCTATTGTCTGTAAGTCTCTGCACCTAAACTATGAATATGCGCAATCGCCCAAACATGGTCACTGACTGAGGCGCAAAAGACCAGGTAGAAGGTTTCCCAAAGGGCCATGGAACGCAGCATACTAGGTGTGAGGCTGATCGACCGAATGAGAAATTCAGTGCTGCGTTCCAAAACGGGGGTCACTGATGTCGGAGCCAAGACTGACAGGCTAAAGTGGGCATGGGCCGGCCACGATTGCCGCATGCACCCGCAACGGTGGGCTAAATTAGCAACGGAGTGGGTGCCACAAAATGCGCGGCGACGACGCGGCAGGCACAGACGGAGATGGCGGGACGATCTGGATGCATACCTAATCGACTGGCAAGAGATAGCGCTAAACCGGGAGAGTTGGAAGACAAAGGGAAGCCTTTGCCCAGCAGTGGGACATTCTAACGGCTTCGTAATAATATCCTAGATTGACTTATACACTGTTCTGTCAACAGTACTTTCGAATCCCATTCTAGTCGCGGTTTGATAATACCTACACCACAATTTTGTCAACTGTACTCTTCACGTCTTCTGAATCACTCTGTATAAGACACTTGGTGTTCTATATTTGAATAATTCCATTATAACGTGAATGCTGGCGCGATCATTTATCTTTAAGGTTGATACTATGATATATTCTCTATTTTAACTACAATTATAAAGCGATACACTGTCGATCCATCAGCACTATCGATCCTCGCCATCCTCGGAACTCTATTCATCACGCCAAGTTCCCTCTCACAATTCATCAACTGCCCGTTCGGTTATGAAATACAAATTAATTAACACGGACTCGTTTTCTGTTTTAGTGCTCACGAGGCGGATACGATACGGCTGCGGTACGACTTTTTAGGCGATAGCGACTGCAACTTATACAGTTCATCATAAAGAAATAAATATCATGGGACAAATTTACATCATGCCTAGCATTGTACCTAGGAGCAGTTTCATAAGTTGCGAAACTTGCATAGAGAATGTTTGATGCAATTTGAATTTTACAAGCAATCTAATCATGCCAAAACCATTGTATGTAAATACATACATCATACATCATTTCGTCAGCCTCCGTAGCCTAGTTGGTAGTGACCCTGCCTACGAAGCTGGAGGTTCCGGGTTCGAATCCCGGCGAGGGCATTATTTGTGTATTTATTTATCACAAATATTTGTTCCTTGGTCATGGTTGTCTATGTATTTAAGTAGCTATATGTATTTATATATTATATATATCGTCGCCTGGTATCCACATCACAAGCCTTAATTGAGCTTACCGTGGGACTAGGTCGATTTGTGTAAGATGTCCAAAGATATTTATTTATTTATTTTATTTTTATTTATTTATTTTATACATGCCTTTTAAGGTATATTTTATGACTTGTTTACTCAATTGTGAAATACAATAATATTCATGACACTTTTATATAAGTTCTCATGGAAACATTCTCAATGAGAACTTACTCTTAAATTCTCATGATAATTCTGAGTATATTCCCGAAATTTAGAGAATGTTCCGCAATTTGTACATTGCTAATCATCCCATCAAATATATCGGAGTGGCCAAGTTGCTCACAAATATCTCAGTAGGCCTCTATTATCAGTAGCCGTACCATAAGTTGGAAAGTAAAGGACACGTTAGGTTTTACGAGTAAACGAGTTTTACGAACAGCTCGCTCCAATATGCCAGCGCGATATAATGCATTACGTATCTTAGCGAACTGCTTTACGTATCGAGTCAAACCTAACGGTACCGATACTTGCAAAATCATGGTACAATAACGTCTAATAATATGTATACATTTCGGAACAGATGTCAAAGGCATAAGGATCAAAATCGTATACATAATATTATTAGATATGCCCTATAGCCGTACGGTCGGATCTAAATCCGACCGTACGGCTATAGGGCGTGAGACACGCAATACTCCGGTATATAATTACCTGATGGAGACTGTAAGTCAGTAAAGTCGTGCTGTGTAAAGAGTACCACAAGTCGGTACAGAGCAATCAATCTTGCCACAGAACCGTCTAAAAACAAAGGCTTACGTATTGAAGTTTTGTCAGGCGCGACAAAACGATTAGAGTCGACAAAATTATAATTGTAATTGCGATTTAGTCGAACAATTAGTTTCAAACAAAGCTCTCTAAATTATGATCAAAATACAGCTTTAGTTTTATTTTGGAACATTATTTATGATAAAATAAAACTGTATAATACCTCAAATCCCAACTCACTATCAACATAATCACCAAATTAAAAATTTAAAAAACCGACTTCAACCGGTTTCTCCAAGATTCCCGATTTGTTTCCATCATTGGTTTCCTCAAATCCTACTTTCTGAATGCAAATTCTTGTAAATGAATGAAAATTACCAAAAGCGCCATGCATGTACCTATAACATTTGAAGAGATCCCTCGATTTCTCCAGGATCCCATCATCAGACCCCAACTTGGTGCCAATGGGACCATCTCGGGGTAATACACGTTCGATCACAAAAATAAATTTTAGAATCGGTTCACTATTCTCGGAGATATCAGGTAACATACCTCCTCCTTGTGTCGTGTTCCTCATTGCTGAGGGTCGTGACCTTTATGAATAATTTTCCGGATGATCTCTTTCCACTTCTGACGGTCTGAGGCTGTGTGTATTGCTTCGTGGACGTTTGTATTGGTGGTATCGCGGATCTGATCTGTCCACCGCATAGGACTTCTACCTCTTGGTCGCTTGCCTTGTATTTTCCCTGTCACCAGGAGTTTTTTCAGGTTATCGCATTTATTCCTCGCTACGTGACCAAAGAATTCGAAGACCCTACGAAGGCAAAGCGTTGATAGTCTGACGGTGACTCCCACTTCCTGCAAAATTGAGACATTAGTGCGGTGGGCAGTCCATGGTACTCGCAGCATTCTCCGCCAGCACCACATCTCAAATGCGTCAATTCGCGCCCGGTCAGCTTTTTTGAGCGTCCATGTCTCTGCACCGTAGAGGAATATGGAGAACACCAGGGTCCTCACCAGGCCCGTCTTGGTCCTCAAGGAAACCGCTCTGTCAGCCCAAATCTTGCTTAAACGGGTCATAGCGTTTTTGGCCATACCTATCCGCTTACGCACATCAAGTTCACATGAACCGTTGTTGCAAATCGTAGAACCCAGGTATACGAAACTGTCCACGTACTGAAAGTTGAGTGTCCCACTAAGCTCCAGCTGCTTCGCACGATCTATGACCATGATCTTAGTCTTGGATTTGTTAATGGAAAGGCCTAGTTCTCCACTTACTTGCTCCATGCGTTCTAGAAGTACACCCATTTCCATTCCATTCCATTTCAGGTAACATACATACAAAAAAAAAAAAAAAAAAAAAAAAAAAAAAAAAAAAAAAAAAAAAAAAAAAAAAAAAAAAAAAAAAAATCAGTCGAATTGAGAACCTCCTCCTTTTTTTGAAGTCGGTTAAAAATTATAAAAGAGACTAAATAGGAAAGTGTTAAGTTTATCAAAATGACAAAGTCGTTCTGCGCGATTCATATTCAGATTATTTACGAAGAATGTAATATGAAATATTTAGTTGGATTTTAATTACAATATTATATGTATAAACAAATCCAAAATCCATACTGCAGTACATAGGTACTAACACTAACTTGCACTAACGTAAACGTTCTAAAGCTACTAGGGCTTGCATTCCGGAATTTCGAAATATCGGAATTTCGGACCAATTTTGCTGTTTTACCAGTTCCGGAATTGACACAGCTAATATCGGAATTCCGGAATTAAAAAAAGTGTTTTTATTATATGGATAAACATAAAATATCAACGCGATTATGATAATCAGATCAGGTACAGAATACAGGATACAAAGCCACCGATATATATCGATAAGTAGTTCTAACCACAAATTGTGTTATGTTTTATTTTCTGTAAAATAAACCGTGTTTACTAAATACTAGGTACTACTAAACCACGAAAACTGGCCAAGATAAACAACGATCCTGTACCAGATTTTAATTATCAATTGATACCAATTACCAATTGAATTACCAATTGGGTTGTAATTATTTACCGTTATTTTTCTTTTAGCCCTTCGATAATTATACGCATTACTATTTACATATGTCGAAGAATCTTAAACTTTGACTTAACTTTTGACTTAAATATTAGACCAAGTGGAGACCCACTTGGTCTAATATCAAGTAGCATTCCAAAAAAGTAAAATTTTGGTATCTGTAATTAAAGTTTACAGGTACGTAACTGATTGTTGCCAAGATTATAACATATGTAAAATGACTAATGTTTCTAATTTGAATTACCATACCTAGTTAGTTAGTTAGTTAGTTTTACTGGGCTTTTTCCGCAACTCGACAACCATTGTGCCTTTTTTGCGTGATAGCGAGGTAGCCCTATTCCAACCATCCAAGGTCCTCCACGAAACTCAGTGTATGTTTCAGGTTGCTAAATGCCTCCTTTAGTGTCTGTGGAGTCCCCAAGTGCCTACTCCTGTATACCTCTACCTGTTCACAATCTAGAAGAATATGTTTTGCTGTTTCCTCCTGTTCCATGCAGGCCCTGCACATAGGGCTATCTGTTTTGCCCATATTGTGCAGGTGTTTGTTTAAAGTGTTGTTCCCGTGATCAATCCTACTATTTTCCTCAGTTTGTGTCTGGGTGTTCGTAGTAGGGTTTTCGTGAGTTTACAGTTTAACTCAGGTAGTACTTCTTTGGTTTGTCTGCAGGAGACCAGGTCGTTCCAACATTTATTGTGGAGATGTCGATGATATAGACCCAGTTGGTTTCGTATGTATGATAAAGGTTGTGGTATGATGGGTTCCGGTCCGTACGTCGGTGTCTCTGACCCTTTTCTCGCCAGTTCATCCGCCGCATCATTTCCTCTTGAGCCACTGTGTCCTTTTATCCATTGTATAGTCACTTTGTTCCCTTCCTTGCTTTCCTCCATGAGGCAGCTGTGACATTCTAATATAAGTTCTGAGGTGAATTTGTTACTTTGTAGCGCTTGCAGCACTGATTTACTGTCTGACAGTATTAGTATATTTTCATTTTTGGTTTTTCGTCTCCTCAGTGCCTTGCAGGCTTCTATTATTCCCACACATTCCGTCTGGAACACTGTGCTATGTTCTCCTAGAGGTTTCGAAATGTGCATGTTAAGGTCTTCTGAGAAGACTCCACATCCGGTACCTTCATTTGTTTTTGAGCCATCTGTAAATATTCTAAGGTGTGTTTGATTTAGTCCTTCCTTCTGATCCTCTGTTAGCGATATGGCATAATCTTTCCAGAAAATCATCGTCTTTGGTATTTTGTCAATAGGTGCTTCTAGTATTGGCATGCTAGAGATCATCTTGTCATAGATCTTTTTGTGTGCCGAGCTGAGGTTTGACCACAAATTTTGGTTTTCAAGCCGAAGCGCTGTGGCGGCCGCTTCTTTCTATATGTGCATATGTAGCGGTAACAATCCTAGCATTATTTCCAGTGCTGCAGTCGGAGTGGTTCTCATGCAGCCTGTGGTTGCCACACATGCTAGTCTTTGTATCTTACTTAGTTTATTTATTGTAGTGGTTTGCTGTGTGCGAGGCCACCACACAACCGAGCCATAGCTGATCATCGGCATTATGACCATTTAGTACAGCCACAGTATTATGTGGGGTGTTAGGCCCCATCTCTTGCCCACCATCCTTCGGCATTGCCAAAAGGTTACTGTAGCTCTGTTCAGTTTATTGTCCAAGTGTTTGCCCCAGTTGAGTTTGTCATCTAGGGTTATTCCTAGGTATTTAACTTCCTTTGAAAGCGTTAGTTTCGTTCCGAAGAGAGTTGGCATTTCGTAGCTACCCAACTTTCTTCTGTGTGTGAAGAGCATTGCTTCTGTCTTTTTTGGGTTTACCGATAGGTCATTCTCCATGCACCATTTCTCCACTATCCTTAGTGCGGATTGTGTTAGGTCACATAGTGTGCTTATTATTAAGCCGCTGACTAATATCACCAGGTCATCAGCGTATGCTATAGTCATAAAATGTTTGTTGTTTAGTTCCATTACTAGATCGTTCACTACCAGGTTCCAGAGTAGTGGTGATAGTACTCCTCCCTGGGGGCATCCTCTCATAACGAGTGCCTGGTGTTCTCTGTTGTCAGATAGTATTACTACTCTCTGTTTGAGCATGTTCATGATCCATTCTGTTATAAGGTGGTCTGTTCCGTGTCTTTGTAGCGCTAGCTGAATGCTGCTAAAGTTGGTTGGATTACCATACCTATAAGTACTAAACATTTTGTATAAGAACTTAACTTTAATTTATTCATGGACAATACAATGTGCCCATGAGGAAAGGGAAAAAAATTAACAGCGGATTTATGACTAGATTTGAAGTTTAAAATGTAGTATAAAGTTTACAGGATTCCACAGAGATTTTGTCGCTGTGTTGCCTTCAACATTTCTCTTCTTCTTCTAACACTCTCGTTAGTAATTCCGTGATTACCCCCCTTGATGCACAATGTACAATAATTACCTAAAACTTTAAAATGCATTTTTTGCGATAGTTTCATTCATAAAATTCTTTTTTATATAGTGCAGCATTCGAAACACACAAAAAAACTTGCTTCTTTTAGCCTCAGGAATATGCTGTTAAATTGTTTCCCTTTCCTCATGGATATTTTGTATACAAATCACATAGCAATTTTACGTTTTATTTGAACATGACCTAGATTTACAAAATTTTCGTTAATTCCGGAACTAGTATCGGAATTCCGGAATTGAAGTGTAATATCGGAAATCAGTTCCGGAACTGGAAATGGTCCGATATTGCAAGCCCTAAAAGCTACCGTAAATTAAACCTACATAAAAAAACAGCTAAACCGCCATGAACGGCCATGATTAATAATCTACCTAGATTTAAATTTATAGATTGAAATAGGTCACAGAATAGTCAACAGAAAGTAATAGTGAATAGTCACTATTACTTATTCTGTTGGCCTATTTCAATCTATAAATTTATCACAAACTAGATGAAAATTGGTCAATTTATGGGATGCCGTTATACCTAAGGCACTGGTCTCACCGCGAGCTACTAAGCTCTGAACTATCGGCTATAAACACGAACAAAAGATGCGCTCTACCGTGTAAATAAAAGAGACACGGCGATACTCGCCCGGCGGTGATAGCTGATAGCTGAGCGAGTATAGCCGTGTCTCTTTTATTTACACGGGAGTGCGTATCTTTTGTTCGTGTTTATAGCCGATAGTTCATAGCTTAGTAGCCCGCGGTGAGACCACGACCAGTGCCTTAGGGGAGCAAAGCAAACTAGGTCTAACGTATAGTTGGGTCCCTTAGATTGGCCCTACATTTGTAGTGCAGCCTTTAGACTGCACCATATTATTATATCCACCACATCACCTCCTAGGGTTCCGTCATCTACATACCATACATTGAATTTTGATATTATATTCATTCCAATATGGCTAGTGGCGGTTATATGAAACAAGATTATATACCCAATCCTTTTATACAATCGTCGTGAAAATCTCTATACTGCGATGTAGGATTCGACATTTTAGCTTGAGCGACATCTAGAGTGCCATTTGATAAACCCTTTTATATGAAAGTAAAGGCATTTTCAGTACATTTTTGGTATGTTGTTTAGACACCATAGGACAGTATAAAACCACGTGAAAAACTGCGAAATTTACGGCCATTTTTTAGTTTCTGATTTTTATTTAAAAAACCTAAGGTTTTTGATATCATATGTAAATAAACGTTTAAAGACTAATAAATTTCCAACAAGTTGAGCTAACATGCATTACCGTAGGTCTTATAGTTTCAGAAATTCGAGACTTTAAAAAGTAGCCCTTTTTGTAAACTAGATAAAATTTTGTGTTTTGCTAACGTTTTCGACTTAATATCGCCTCACCTATTTATGCTACGAAAAACGTGCAATAATGACCTTATAGCGCACTTAATACTCTACAATTTAAGTGTAAAATTAGGTCAGTGAACTTTGTAGTTAAAAGTATAACCCCGAAATTCCAAAGGCAGGAGGCCCGCTATCTAAGTTTTTCATACAAATCGCAAGTCGAGTTGTAAAGCTGCAATTTTGGTATATTATGAAGGCCTTATAGATATATACGAAAATGCATATTAAAAGAAAAACAAAAAATAATTTGGGCACAGGACGTAAAAAACGGAAAAAAAATCGCACTTTTTTTAGTTTTTGACGTTTAACTAAAAATCTATTATCTTTTTAATACTGATTGCTATAAAACTAAGAAATAACATTAAATTTGAAAGGATTTGAGTTACGTTGCATCACCGTAAGTTATATATATTTTGAGACACGACATTTCATAAAGTGCCCTTTTATCAAAACATAAACAAATTTTAGGTTACGTTAAAGCTATTCACTAAATATTGGCAAAACGTTCGCGCTAAGAAAAAAAAGTAATTGTAGATAATAACTATATTAAATTTGGAACAAATTGAGCCGATAACAATTACTTTAAGTCTTATAGTTGGGGGTATACGAGGCTTCAAAACATGCATTTATTTTCTTAACTTAATGAAGGGCACATTTTGAAATGTCGTATCTCTAAATCTATATAATTTAGGGTAATGCAAGGTAGCTCAAATCCTTTCAAATTTAATATTTTATTTATAGCAATTAGTATCAAAAAGTTACAGTTTTTTAGTTAAACATCAAAAATTAAAAAAAGTCCGATTTTTTTTCAGTTTTTTGCGTGCTATACCTAAATCCTTTTTTTTTCTTGTAATATGCATTTTCGTACATCCCTATAGAGCCTATATAATATACAAAAATTGCAGCTTTGCAACACGACTTGCCATTTGTATGAAAAACTTAGATAGCGGACCTCCTGCTTTTTGAATTTCTCGTTTTTAGTTTCAATTACAAAGATTACTGACCTGATTTTACCCTTAAATGAAAGAATATTAATTGCGCTATATGATAATTATTTCATGTTTTCGTAGCATAATTAGGTAAGGCGATATTAAACCAAAAAACGTTAGCAAAACTCAACATTTTATCTAGTTTATAAAACAGGGTACTATTTGAAGTCTCGAATCTCTGAAACTATAAGACCTACGGTAATGCATGTTATCTCATCTTGTTACAAATTCCTTCATCTTTAAACGTTACCTGATACATATTGTCAAAAAACGTAAGGCTTTTTTTATAAAAATCAGAAACTAAAAATAGACAGTAAATTTCACAGTTTTTCACGTATAACGCAGCTAGCACAACTTTTTTTTGGTTGCAAAATGTGGTTTTATACTTCCCTATGGTGTCTAAATAACATACCAAAAATGCAGCTTTACTACATGTTTTGCGAGTTTAATGTACGATTTGACCGTACTAATAGTGAATTTGACCAATCGCGTGCCAGCAAAAAAGACATCAACGAGCGGCCAACTCAGGATCTGAACTTCGTTTTGGCGTATTTATTTCATTATTTAGATTTGTTTACTTATTTTTATGGACTCGTAGACAAAGTAGTATTGTAGACAATAGTGTTATATTGTACAAGCTTTTGAATCTGATACCATACTTAGGCCACTTAGCAAGATTCGTGGCGTAACCACGGTACTCGGCTGAAAAACTCTCTATTATAACATGATCACGATTTCGAAATTTTTTGTCCTTTTCTTTTAAATGCCTAGGGAAAGGGATAGTACCTATCTAATGAATCTAATGATTTTATTTCTTTATCCGGTTATTATGTGAAACAGGCGAAATCTATACAGGGTGGATAAAGAGTAGCCCGACAAATTTGAAGGGCGTATTGTAGACATAATTATGTCATGTAACATTTTTTACTTATTTCGACATCAAAAATGCATTGGTAAAGTCTATCGGGTTACTCATGAGCACCCTGTATAAACGCAAACAGTAAGTATCGCCTCAGAATCTTACGTGAAGTGTGTAAAACAATACTGTTGTTTTCGAGCTACCAAGTACGCTTACAATCTCATTATTATGCAATGCTTGCAGTCTGCTAAGATATTACATTTTAGTTGCTATGAAAATACTATGAAAACTGCTGAAAAATTACTTCTAGGCTTATGATGGTAACGTTTTATCTATTTATCGTGCTACGTATCACTTTCGCACTTAGGTACATACTTATTAGAACCTGACGGCAACTTGAAGGATTTAGCATAGACATATAAATTGATAGACCGAGTCTATATTATCTGTGGGTGACGCCGGCAATGCCTGTCAACGATGTTTGTTTGGCTATACTAGTGCACCTAAACCGCAAATAGTAAAAGTGATTAAAATAAAGCTTTTCATGTATATTTCTGTTCGATAAGTGCACGGAATGTGATAAAAGTGATGACTTGTGTGGTTCCAGGGTGTAAAAACCGCCAGGGTTACCTGAATGAACAAAATAAAGACATTACGTTTCACCGGTAATTTAGTTTTGACTTGAATTTTAAGATTTCGAACCTTATTAAGGTAAAAGTAACTGAAAATCTTATTCAATATTTGTTGCCGGATACATGTGTGTAGTTTTGTGAATTAACCATTCGTATTTGCA
>JALPQI010024084.1:0-11861 GCA_025490895.1 Thaumatotibia leucotreta | reverse complement strand
GGACAGGACTATTGTAGCCAATAAGCCTGATATCGTGCTGGTAGATCGATCGCAGCGCCGGGCTGTGCTCGTCGACGTCACTATCCCCCATGATGAGAATCTCCGTGAAGGCCGAAAAGGACAAGTCCAGTAAGTACCTCGACTTGGCCCACGAGATAACCGCCATGTGGGATGTTGACTCGACGATCATAGTCCCGATAGTCGTTACAGCGAACGGTTTAATAGCGAAGAGTCTCGACCAACATCTTAAGGGTCAGATGCAGAAGGCGGTAATCCTGGACACGGCGCGGATAGTCCGTCGGTTCCTCTCTCTGCGACCTTAACCACCTTGGCTTGGGCCCGCCCCGTTGCCGGCGGCACCCTAGGTTAGGTTTTTGTAATGTGTTTATATTTTATATTATTTTTGTATGTTGTTTTACTTTATTGTATTTATGTATTTTATATTATGTATTTTACTTTTATAACCATATTATATAAACCTAGCCTAAGAGAATATTAAAATAAAGGAAATAATAATATAGCATGATAATATATACGTGATATTTAATAACTCGTATTCACTGTTCGATCTGCAGAATGTGCCTGTAAAAAAACCTTATATCTCGTTCTGCAAAGGTCTCTCTAATGCTAAAAAAAACGAAGTATAGTGTGAAGGATGGCCCACGTTTGTATGGATATTTTTTAATGGGGCACCCTCTTATTTTCTTACACCTATTACGTTGATAAAATATAACTATCACCATCAATCCAAACCGGTACTCAATGCCCTTTAAAAATACAATATTTTATGAATCCCAAAATAAATAAATATTTTATATGTCTGATTTTTATGTCAGTTATTGTTTTAATACTGTTTCAAAACGGGATTTAAAAGTCATGAAGGTAAAAAATACATTTATTTTTATTTTTTATATTTTATTGATTAGGTTGACTTTTTGACAAAGATTCAAATAAATATAAAAATAATAAATAAAAATTTACTTCTAATTTGTTCCTTTAAAATCCTATGTTTAAACAGTCTAGAAGCAATAACTAAAATAAAAATTTAAGAAATAGTAATATAATTTTTTTCAGATTCCATAAAATATAAAAAACATCAAAGGCGTTGAGCACCATTATAGTTCAAATAAAAATATGAAACTTGGTATAATTTATCAACGTTATAGGTGTAACAAAATAGGGGGTGCCCCATGGGAATAAAATAAATATGATTTTTTGGGGCACCCTAGTGAAGTATCGTTGAATAGGTGCTTTTAAGATAATATTTAAAAGGATTCTGTTATGACTATGGCTCGACCTCAATGTCATTTAGTAATATCGGTAGCTCGTCGTAATCTAATACTATCGTCGCCATACTTATTTGCTCAGCGTCCTCGGATCTACAGCAATCAATTTACGGAAATGTCACCATTCTCTTACCCTGAATACGGGTACTTTTGGGTTATTCTCCCCAGTCACCACCCATCTGACACCAGTGGTAACAACTGAGATTTTTTTCCTCTCTTACCAGTGAGAACAATTGGGAATAAAAAATCCTGGAATTTATTTTTCCCATTAGTACTATATAATTATATTGTAGTAGTACAATTAAAGAGAAAATAAGGTGTATACAGGGTGTTTGGGATAACGATGTAGGAATTTCTGGAGGTGGTAAAGGAGACTAATTTGAAGAGTTTGAACCCTATTTACCTTAGTCCAATATGCGACAGTTTTTTTTTAATCACGTTTTTCAAAATGTTTAGTTTTATACCAAAAATTTACTTTAAAAGTTAAATTTAAAACGAAATATGCAATAAATAGCATTGATTTTTTTATAATTAACAAAACAATTAGTTGAGTAATAAATAAAAAAATTGAACTCCCACTTGCCACATACAACATTTTTTTTAATAATTTTTTTAGTTCATCATTACTGATTTCTAACAGTAAATTAAACTTTATCGGCCTGTGAAAAAAAAAGTAGTCGGGATATGAGTCTTCCTATTCGTGTAAAAACATGCTTGATTTTCTAGGTTTTGATTACAAAACAAATACAACAAAATAGCAATTAGTTTAAAAGTTATCGTCGATCAATTGTTGAACGCCGTTACCAAACAAAAGAAATTTCTTGTAGTTAGTAGGCAAGTGTGAGTTCAATTTTTTTGTTATTAAAAAAAACTGTCACATATTGGACTAAGGTTAACAGGGTTCGAACTCTTCCAATCAGTCCTCATCAGAAATTCCTACATCGTTATCCAAACACCCTGTATAAAAATGCTCAAAAATATGTCCCAGTGCACTTTAATTCTTTGTAATAAGAACGTCGTAACATATTTATAAGCGGATAGATTAGATACATATTTTTTCACTTGACTGTAACAAGTGGAAAAAAAATCCCAGTAGTTACCACCGAGTATTCTAGTGTCTAATTATAGATGAAATTCCTAGTTTTTACCACTGGTGTGGGTAACTAGCAATGTTCAAGTTGCAGAACATTCTCAACATTGCGGGAATATACTCAGGAATTTTCGAGAATTTTCATTAGAATTTAAGAGTAAGTTCTCATTGAGAATATTTCCATGAGAACTTATAAAAAAAGTGTTACGAAGCACATTGTATTTCACAATTGAGTCAACAAGGCATAAAATGGCATTTATATACAACGGTTTTGGCATGATTAGATTGCTTGTAAAATTGTAATTTCCTAGAACATTCTCTGTAGAAGTTTCGCAACTTATGAAACTTCTCCTCGGCACATTGCAAGTGGTAACAGGTGGAAATAACTCGTATTTTTTCCATCAAGTAAATGATGCAGATAGAAGATTGAGTATGTATAAATATACAGGGTGATCAATTCAAATGGGTCTGTATGGAGGTTATAGAAACCATAAAAAATAGCGAAATTTTGTCTTAGGAACCATGACGTCGATTTTAGTAAATAGAAAAACATTGTAACTTCCCTATACAAAGTCAAAGGGCCGGCGGCGGCACTGAAGAATTGAAAAATAAAACTCCATTGTTTAAAAACCATGCATTTTATAAGTTTTAGATTTCTGATACCTAAAATTAATACTACAACAAAACCGATATCCAAATAACGATAACAAATTTTTCTTTTTAAAAAGTCCAGGTTGGATTCCTGGGCCGAGTACCTACACGTATTTTTTTAAGTGTATAAATGCAGTTTTTCTTGATACTAACTCCTTTGGATTGATCACCATGTAATGTACCTATATATTTTTTTGGATTGGTGATAGTTTTGGAGAGGGTGCCTCCACTACACATACTGCAGGCCGGGCCACGATATTGGTCTAAGACGACCAACAGCGAGCGAATCCATGACTTGGAGCGGGATGCCGACATGGGTACACGTGCCGTATGGTTTTCCGCTAAGTCGGTCGCCTTAAGGTGCATTCAGACCAAACGAGCATTCGCTATTCTAACCCCGTACTCTACGAAATTCGATCGGTACACAAAACGTGATTCGTTGATTTCGTAGAGTGGGGAATAGAATAGCGAATGCTCGTTTGGTCTGAATGCACCTTTAGACCAATGTCAAAGAGTATGTTAGCGACGCAATGTTGTTTAACTTACATAGGCCATTATTATTCCAGTACCACGGCTTTGGAGTCTTCCTTTGTAACTTTTTCAAACGAGATTTTGTCGTCGTTGTTGTAGGCTTCTTGGTCGGTGCGTATTCAAACTTCCATATTTCATTCTTATCTGTACCAAAAGAAATTTGTAAGTCAATTAGAATTAAACTTATTTGTACGTCGTCAAAAAATAATATAATAAAAGGAGTAAAGTAAGTTTTGGGGCCTATTTCTCAAAGATTGTATTCTTGTACTACAAGCGGAGATTATCATATTTTCAATAATAAGTGTTGAACATAATTATCGAATTTAATTAAATTTCTGCTTTGATATTGCTAATAAATCTAGCTACAAGCCTTTTTCGTTGGCTACGGTTATAGCCAAAGCATTGAAGCATCACAGCATTCTTAACAGACATAATTTATATAAACAACTTCACAAAGTTTGTGGTACACACGTCTTGGAGTGGCTTTAGGCATTATATCCTTGACAGCGACTCGCTGCGTGTGGCGGTGGCTCTTCGCTTGGGATGTGATGTCTGTCAGTCCCATTTATGCATTTGCGGCACCATGGTCAAGAGCAATGGCCATCACGCGCTTAGTTGTTGTCGGTGTGCAGGGAGATTCCCACATCATCATGCCCTTAACGACATCGTTCGGAGGGCGAAGGTCTCGGCAAATATTCCGTGTCTCCTAGAACCTCCCGGCCTTAATCGCTCAGATGGCAAAAGGCCTGACGGGCTTACTCTCATCCCGTGGGAGAAAGGTAGATGTCTGTTGTGGGATGCCACGTGCGTCAGCACCTTTGCGGCGTCTTATCTAAGCCGAACAATACGCTCTGCGGGCGTGGCGGCCGAGCTGGCTGCGGTTCGCAAGCGGGAAAAATATGCGGTGTTGGCAAACTATTTGTTTGTCCCGCTCGCGGTGGAGACTATGGGGTGTTGGTGTACCGAGGCCAAGGACTTTATTAGGGCGGTGGGTCGGCGCTTGCGGGAGAGAGGTTTAGACCCACGCTCCGGCTTCTTCTTGATGCAAAGGTTGTCCATCGCGGTACAGCGAGGCAACGCGGCTAGTGTGATGGGCACCTTTGCATCGGAAAGATCGCGGGTCGAGCAATGCGGGGTCGTTTTAGGTTTTATTTTTATGTTTGAGTGTGTGCATGTAATTTTTATGTATTTATGTGTGTGTAAATTTAGGCTTAGAATGTAATTTTGATTATTGTATTTCTTTAGTGTTTAAGGTGTATTGTTTCACTGCTCCTTGTAGCCATGTATTTAGAGTATAAAAAACAACGTTATTTTTTTGAAAATTAATATATGATTAATTATTTATTTTTACAAATTATATTACTAGGTTCCTTATCTAACACTTACCGTCAGCCACCTGAGCATAACGTATAGTAACTTGTTCCGGTATCACAAACGGCGTAGTAGAAAAGACGTCGTAGTCTGGGACCCACATATGTCGGTCCAATGGCTCGAATCCATACTGCGTCATATGCGTAGGGCCGCGATATTCCGTATGTTGCAAGCTAAACAAAGTAAATTGGTGAATTTGAAATACATCCAAGGTGAAACTGAAAAAGTCAACATTTAAATTTGGTTCTAAATAGTAAAGTTAAAAAAACCTATTATGTTTTATATGACACACATATAATACCAATCATGTTTTTTTTTAATAATTACGATTTCTTATGTCGAGTCACTGGTTTCACCGCGACCTACTAAGCTATGAACTGTGGGCTATAAACACGAACAAAAGATACGCACTCCCGTGTAAAAAAAAGGGACACAGCAAGACTAGCCCGGTGGTGATAGCTGATAGTTGGGGGAGTATCGCCGCGTCTCGTTTATTTACACGGGACTGCGTATCTTTTGTTCGTGTTTATAGTTCAGTAGCTCGCGGTGAGACTACACAATTCTTCTTCTTCTTAAAATACATTTTTCGTTAAGTGAATCGTTTTTTAGAAAACAACTCTCAAGGTCATGGAAAGTGTCGCTCAACCCCTTCTATTTTTGAAACTGCGGGTTAAAAAAAGGAGGTGATGTATATTATTAACTTCTATAACCATTTTTTCGATCAAAGCACCTTGTGTATTTTCAGAGATAGGTTGGTTTAACTTTTGCTGCTACAGAACCCTTTGTACGCAAGCCTGACTCGCACTTGGTTGTTTTTATTTGTATGGAAGTCGTTCTACCTTGACATTAAAGCCGCAGAAAAGTACCTGAAGTCTTCGTAGTATGTGCCTTCCTCCAACTTCCATAATTCGGTGTCGAGTAAACTCATGTTGATGTGCAGGCCGTATGCCTGGATGTTCAGAAGGCACTTCTCCGTGAACATCACATCCAAGGATATGTCGAACCGAGTACCTGTTATTACGAGGATAATAACGTTTGATCTGTTTAGCGCTATTGAATTCTTAGTTTTAACTACACCATCATTATAATATTCATTTCGTTTCATAAAACTACACACGTGTTTTGTGCCTCTTATTATGCAGCCACATAAGATAGAAATACCAGTGCGTAACATGTGAACAGAGAATATTTATTTGAATCACGATATATCGCTCTTGTATAAATCTACATAAAGTATTGTCATGTGTTTTGAGAGAGGAGTTTGTAAGTTTTAAATGATTTATTTTATAGGGTGACAATATCGAAGATTCTCAAAATTAAAAATGTTCTTAGTCAACTCCATTGTTACGAGTAAGTGTTAGGTGCTTTTGGGGGCAGTCCCAATGGATGGCACCTGAGTACAAGTATGAATGTCACATATGACTTTGAAATATTAACATTCCGTAGGAGAAGGATTAGTACTTGTTGATCTCCGTTCAACTTCACCCGCTACATCTTTATGCTCATGTAGAGATTGAAGTCATGTAAGAAAGTAATATTTACCCTTGTAGGCATAGCAAGCAGCTCCGCCGGTGCGACGCGGGCAGAAGTGGCTCACGCGCAGCGCGGCAGACGCAGACGCTTCTCTCAACTCGAAAATCATACATGTGTACTGCACCGTGTCAAATATCGTCATCTGTTGATGGTAATATTTATTAAATCCATAGCGACTCAGCGGAAATTATTAATAAATGTCTCTAACTTAAAAAGTAGTAAAGACCCCGGCTAACGATCAAAGCATAACACACGAGATATTATAGGATTAATTTTCACAAAGCGACGTTTTAAAGAAAGATGTAAAATTGGTGGATCAATACAATAATGGCAACATGTTTTTGCAGGTGGTTGTCTGCAAAAGTGGATACAATGAAATGATTCATTCCTAGAATGGATAGGTATACAATTACGTAACTAATAAAATGTTACACGCTTTTATAGATAAGCAAATATTTAGGTTTATCGAAACAGCTGAAACTTAGAAAGTATGGCAGGTAAGGTTCCGCAGACGTCATACAACACACTCCAACTAGGCTACGAAATGTTTAAGGGCAGCCTTAAATCAGCCGGGATATCATTTCAATCATGAACATACTCTTGAATAAAACTTAATTTCGGATAGTGATACTTGATTCTGGTCTTAGTTGTCAGTTTGGTTTTTTGGGGATCCATTATCAATAATATATGTATGTGAGTAGCTATAGGAATTTGAATTAGATTGGTGAACTGCTCATTCTCTTAATAAGTAAACATCCTAACGTTGGAATGCTTAAATTCTCAAGAAATATGGATACAAATGATAAAAAGCCCAATCTGCCTAGGCATTAAAATAATACCTACGTTATATTTAACGTTTTTGACATTGTTGTTATCTGTAGATAATCGCACGTAGTCACGATATATGAGATTTTGCTTCTCGTAAGCATCGCAGTCCCCAAAACGCATCAGCGTTCCAGATATTGAGCCACCTGAAAAGTAAATATTTTATCGTATCATATCAATAGCTGCAATATAATTTTAAAAATCCTATCCGAATGAAACCTACGACAGCAGATTAAGCTTCTAATATTATCTTTATCCTAGATGAGCGAACGTGAGATGAACTGCAACAAGCCGCATCAAATCATGTCAGATGTTAAACTGGTTAGAGTAAGTAAAGTACCGGTAAGGCGAGATTAACTCTGATTGGTTATTATCAGGGTATGATACCCGTATGATATATACGTACTACGTAACACGTATTTGTGCTTGTGGATCTGCGAGATGGTGATGCGTTGGAACTTGTCGAGAGAGTCTTCGATCCAGGGGTAGTAGCGCAGCATGTCGAGGAAGCGCGCCGGCGCACCGCAGCCTGGTCCGTACACACCTAACCCCAACTGAGCATACAAAGTTAGTACTAAAACAAGGCAATATCGTATACTCCATTTCAAATACCAAGGCCCGATGCCACTGCAAAGTTTTATGTGGCACGGGGCCATGGTATTTGAAACGCCGTCAAAGTGGTAGAATAAAATATAGAAGTTTTTTAGGGTACCTCCCGTTTCTTTATACTTATCTTAACCTTTATTCTTTTTCAAAGACCTATTCAACGATAGCAAAATAAAAAAAACATCCCCGCTTTATAACTAGGGGAGGTACTCATATCCTAACAATTTTTTTTTTTTTACATTATATTCTACCACTTTGTTGGCTTGATTAATATATACCTGTACCAAATTGCAAATTTCTAGTACTAACAGCAACTGAGCTATGCTGCGGACAGACAGACGGACAGATGAACATGGCGAAACTATAAGGATTTCTAGGTTACTACGGAACCCTAAAAACCGGCCAAGTGCGATTCAAACTCGCAGCAAATATAGAAATTACACTTAAATCAAAAACTATAAGAGATTTGATCAAACCTAAATAGCTGAAAAAGTTATGAGAGGGAGTGGACTTCGTCGGGCCCCTGAAGTGAGTTTCTGGGCCTAAGGCTCTGTGCTGGGTCGGTCTTTGGCCTCTCAGCCTGGTTTTCGCTTCTCTGCGCTCTGAAGCTTCGTGTGAAATCTTAGCGTCAACTCTGTTCTGACTTACCTCTACTATGAAGCATGTTTTTTCGATTGGTGTTTGGAAATAAGATTGCGATTTTGTTTGCTGAGTGAAACCACACTATTCTACTACCTTTGGGGATATAACATTTTAGTATTTGGAATTTAACCTAATAATATAGTAGCCTGCACCATGTTTTTCAAATTATGTACGTACAAGTCATGATCAGGGCCCGTAATTTTCATGCCGATGACATCAATTTGACGTCACGCAATACTTAGGGTGATCCCATACAGGTTTAAGGTTTTGAAGTTTTTTGTAGGTACATGATTTAAATGATTGACGACTATAATGATTAATAATTAACAATAAAACTGTTTGGGATCACCCTATATGGAGCGTGACGTCAAATTGATGTCATCTGCATGAAAAATACAGTCATGATATTTCTTTAAGTTTGGAGAGGGACCCAGGGAGGTTATTATGACGTACTAATGCGATTCAGGGATTAAGGGACAGTTATATATGACTTTCATAGCCTTGTCCCTTTCTCTCGACCTAAACTAAACCGCATTAATACGTCATGGTAACCTCCCAGTTCTAAAAAAACCGTTTACCTGGACTGCTGCAGGATGGTTAGCCAAGTTGCCAATCGCTAGCGCTTAATCGTCAATCGTAAACGAAAGGCAGCTAAATGTCTTTGTCACACGAATATAAAAGCGTGACAGAGAGGGAAAACTACGATACGCTATCAAGCGTTAGCGATTGGCAACTTTGCTAAGCATCCAGATACCAAATAATAATTTAGATCTGATTGCAATAGATTCGTATATTACAGACACTGCTACAAAGCAATTCATAATGGCACAAACGTTACAAATTACATACAATCGACCCAGCCAACCATGTAAGTAGCGATATAAAGCAAAGCAGATTAAACCTTCAAAGTGTTGAGAGCGCGACCGAGCGTCAAGGAAACCAACGAGAATCCTTGGTTTGTTAAATAATATTAACGAGATTTTACCCCTTTCAATTTTTACCAGTCATTGAATATAAAAAAATTAGGATATTTACTTTTTACGTGACGTAAACGTACATGCCGCTGGCCCCGGCAAATAATAAGGTAGCTGGATGCTTAGCCAAGTTGCCAATCGCAAACGCTTAGTAGCATATCGTAGTTTTCCCTCTCAGTCACTCTTGCATATTAGTGCGACAAAGACAGTTAGCTGCCTTTCGGTTACGATTGACGATTAAGCATTAGCGATTGGCAACTTGTCTAAGCACCCTGTTATATTATCCTGGTCTTAATGGTAATTAATTATTGAAACCTGCAGGTAGCAATACATCTACTGTTTTTTTTCGTAATTTTCATATCATTATTTAAAGTAAAATTAATGTAATGTTATTCCAAGATTCTTCTCGGACCTAAAAGTACTAGAATAAAATAGTACGATTATATTTAACAATACTACTTATTGATAATTGATTTGACAAGTTACCTTAAATTTTAATTCGCATTTAAATAACTTCACATCATATAGACATAGACAACCGCAATTATCATTTTATTAACGTAGTTAAATGAAATTTATTTGTGCGTATCTACTGTCCAATATAATATAATCGTCATCTTCATCAGTCACGTAGATTTAATCAAATGCAATTGAAATGGCGAAGACAATGATCTTATGACAGAATTTTTGTCAATTTTTTCCTAAAAAAAGACTTTTTCCAATTATTATTATATTCGCCGTGGCCAACGATACAGCTACTTAAACATATAGCCGGCAAATGGTGAGCGAGATTGACAAAAATATTCCTCCACGCTTATGGCTCACCATTGAACGGGTCTGAGAAGATTTGTTCGATACTTCAACTTCTATTCATCCACGCGATAGAAACGGAAATATGAAAGCTAGAAGCAGATCAAAAACGGCTCTTTTATTTAAGGGTGTGCCAGCCCTTCTATATATGACTTAGAATGTTTTTGATTGTACCAATTGCCACCGGCCCCAAACATCCCGTGAGGCCAACGCAGCACCCGCGCCCCATACACAAGGCGAACGCTCTGCCAAAGAAACTGTACATTTCACAAAGGATGGTCGCCTCCTAGCCTCGTATAGCTGAAATAAATAATAAGAAAAAGGATCAAATGAAAGGTAAAATACAAAAGGTAAAATGATATCACCCTCTTTTTGAAACTGTTTGTCAAGTCACAATAAATGTAAATATCAAAATGCTGTCCTGTCCTATATTGATAATTTTATTGTCAGCAGTACATTTTTTGGCCCCACCTCAACTCTTCCGGTGGGTGTTGTAAGAGTCGACTAAGAGATTGAAGTGTCTTTAACTATCTTTGATTACTGCATACTGATGATGGGCAGCAGCGTCATCATAGTGGACTACTGCGATCTCTCATCCACTTTCCCAGCATGGCAATTGAAGGAGCTCCTAATGCGTTAACCTACCTAATGAGAAAAGGCTCATCTCCAGCAGTGGACTCAGATGATGTATTGATACTCAAGTAGGCACTTTTAAATTGAACTCACACCCCAGTTGACATAAAATTCACGGCACCATTCAGCAGGCACTTCAGTCACCGGTAACACTCGCTTTTGTAGCCTGTCTAAATCTGAAAATAATATTGTACTGTTAGGTCAGGTCATCGAGCTCTGATGACAACTAAAAATTTTTAAATCTAATGCGGGAGATAAATTCAACTAGGCACCGGGCTTGTTTAAGTATATAAATAAGATGTAGTTTAGGCAACGCTAGGTCGATTTGTATGAGATATCCCAAGATATTCATTTTGAAACAAATAATTTCAAATTAACATTATTTACTCACTGTCATCAAATTTTATAACCCAAAATGTTGGATGACGTATTTGCTGCGGTGGTGGACATACGGGTGTAACTACTTTGACTGAAAAATAAAGAAAAAGATCAGCAACACAAACAAAACGCATAAAAGATCTAGGTATTCGTTTTTAGGGTTCCATAGTAAACTAGGAACCCATTTATATGTATAGTGCTTTTCTCATAGTTGTAGTCCGTGGGCTAGTCGGTCTGAAATTAGAAAACGGTATAATTTGGGGGTACCAAGTGTCCTTTTTACAGTAGTTAGACATATTCATAAGGATGTTAAAAAAGTAGGATAGACATCTCAAAGTGGTAGCTAATAGGCATACGGGCTATTTCAAGATTTCCGTTGCATGACAGGTATGGTTAAAATTAGGAGGTACAAATTTTCCTTTTCACGGCTGTTAGGTAAGCTTATAAAAACGTCAAAAATGCAAGATTGCCATTTATAAGTGCTACCTAACAAAAATAAAGCTCATTAAATACACTATCTTTAAAAAAATA